>JAOVYV010000042.1:14100263-14110285 GCA_025674545.1 Hassar affinis | reverse complement strand
CCAGGCTGGTCCAATTTAGCCATGAAACCTCCCACACTAAAATGACAGGTGTTTCAGTTTCATTGTCTAACCCCTTTATATACACCATATCAGACAGGTGGGGCTACAACCAAGTTACAAGTTAAGTTGTGATGTCATATGGGTTCATTTTTCGTGTTTTGCAGACTGGCGTTCCTTCCAGCTAACGCCATTGATATGCTCGCTCAACAAAACTTCACCGTTCATGAAGCAAAAACTATGGATCGGATTACACAGCATGAAAATACACAAAGTGAGCAGACAGATAACCGAGATGCACATAAAACAGCTTGTGTGTTTGGTGATATTTGAAATTTGAAAGGAAGTTTATTTTAATGATTATGGTGACTTTACTGTTCATCTAACACTTTTAATTATATGTGTAATTAAATAAGTGCTCATCATACCCATATTTGTTTAGCAGATTAATGTTAAACGATTACATTATTAGATGTTGTAATTATGGTTAGCTAGTCCATAGTCTAATATGATCCAGTGAACACATACAGTATATGATGGTAGATGTTCAAAATGTGCTAGTTAAATGAATTCATCGACATCAAAACGACAAAATAAATACAGTGCTTCATTGTAATGTTATCTCATTCGATTATGCTCCAAATGACTTCCAAGTGCCCCAGTGAGATTTTATTGTCTGTTTACTTCAGGATTACTTGTCAGACTTCCTCCTCTTTAATCCTGTGGATTGGTTAGGTCTAATAAATGATATTATTGTATACACCAAAAATAGGTGAAGAAAAAAAGTAGAAGTAAAAAAAAAACAACAACAACTTTATTTACACTGTATTACTAACACCTCGACACATGCTCACTCCTGATCTTTTATGCACTGTCCTTCTGCCATTTGATTTATTTGATTGGATAAATGCATCAGTGTACCTAAAAAAATGGCAACTGACTGTATGTGTCCCAGGTACATATTGTGTAATATGGTCCTGTTTGGTAGCATATGCTAAACAAGATAGCAAGCACAGATGATGACTGTAATGGCATGCAATTGTTCTGCAGCAGGGGGCAGGGAGGAAAACATCCGTGGTATGAGACAAATAAACATCTATGGTATGAGACATCATGGCTGCAGTCTCTGAACGAATGATAAGCTGAGAAGATAAGCAGTTGTAGTTTTGAATATTTACGATGGAACTAAACACAGCATTACAAAACTTAACTGTGTGACAGGGTAATACAATGATCTTATCTTATTAATGCACAGAGAATGGAAAAGAGTATGGAAATGCATTATCTATCTCTTACATGAAAACAAACTGTAATAAACACTGCGCCAGTGCCATCAACGCCCTTTTTAACAGAACGCAATACAAGAGGATTAACCAAACCTGCACCTACTGAACAAAGTGCAGTTAGTTTCCCAGACACAGACACTGTAATATGAAACCTAGTATGAATATGAATGTGAATATGATGTAAAGATAAGAGCAGAAAGCATGCTTGGACCTACAAATAAGTTACAGTGTACACAGTCGTTGTTTGTTCATTTGAAATGAATTCCCTGAACCCTGCTGGTGGCTAGGCTTTGTATAAATTGCTACTACTACCTTCTTTCGTTGTTAGAATTGAGGCAGACTGTGGAAAAGAGGATTGAGTGGAAGATAATAATACAGAGTTGCTTCCTGTATAAACATACAGAGTGTGTGTATTCATTATGCGCATGTCAGCTTTACCCACCTGCCCATAGAAGGCCACCCTGAAGTAGGTACCCAGCAGGCGACGACCCGTCTGCATAACCTCTAAGATCTTAGAATATGCTCTCTGTAGGGTGTCATACAACCGTCTCAGCTTCTACAAAATAGAAAATACAGTGTGATGATTATCTATGATGAGTGAAATAAAATGAGTGCATGCATGAGTATACAAAAAAAAAAAGAAATGACTTATTAGCAAATGCTCCAAGAAACTTGATTGGCTATATGATATGATATGATATGATATACACTCAAAACCTAAATGATTATTCTCTCTCATTCTATCTCATTCCCTTCCAATTTTAATGTCCTCATTAAGCATTGGGCGTGGTGCTGGGAGCCAGACACTTATTATCCGCTGTTCCTGTCTTTACAGCCTCAGGTTTAGTTTGTCTGGACCCTGTGCACAGTGAGTAGCACTTCTGCCTCACTGATCCTGAGATCCTGGTTTGGTTGTGAGTAAAAGTTTCTATCTGTGCAGAGTTTTGCATGTTCTCCTGTTTCAGGTCCGTCCCCCCACCCCCCAAAACATGCCAGGAAGTCCTGCACTAAATCCAGATCAAGGTCCAGGGCAAGATCAGGGGAAACATCCTTACAGTCTGTATTTATAGCTGATTATGACTTAACAACAGTGTGCCTGCTGACCTTTAGTTCAGCAAATGAATATTATACTGTCAACAGTACCATTGAGCTCAAAAGCACAGTTTCACACACTATTTAAGAGCTGTAGTATTAAGACTAATCTACTACAATAAGTGAAATAAAAAGGATTAAGAGCACACAGGTCATGTTGACATCAACCTGCCAGAACTATATTTATGACTCTGTAGAAAGCATCCATATATGGAAGCTCAGGCCCTGTTTACAACCTTTCCCTATAAACATTTTAAGAGGCAGTGCTGGGTAGATGTACAGGAGGAATCATGGGAAAATGTGTGCTACTTTTTGGTTTACTTTTTGACTTACTCTTAATTGAAAAAGAGTCACAGTGCAAGTTAATTGAAAATACTAACAGGGTCAGATTTCTATTTTTAGAAATTGGCTACCAAGGTTCTTAAAATGGAAAGTTAAGCACGCAATGTTCTACTGTACTCTACTCTACTCTAGGCCTGCTTATTATTCAGATGCTATGATTTATGCTTTCACCTTCCCTGGATCAGTGCCCTTATCTTGCAAAACAGGACACAGAGGAACTCTTATCCATAGAGAGGGAGGAAAGCTTTGGCACTAATACATGGTGGACAATTATAGGAAACCACTGCCAGTGCTAGACAAATATATGCAGGGATTGAGGAACATAAAGGTTAAAGGCAGGCAAGGCCTAGATACTATTAAAAAACCTTGACATGGACCTGTATAAAGAAAAGAATGGCAACCTTGAAGGCATAAACTACATGCAGCTGATTTGCAGAATCTGAAAGGGGAGCTCAGAAATTCAAATTAAGCTGTATAACCCTAGTCTAAACATGCATATCTATAAAACGTTACAACCATGATATTAGCCTATACACATTTGACAATTGTGCTCTCAATTACCTTTTTTGTAATATAAAAAACGTGCAAAATTGTGTTAATTGAATTTGCCACAGGTGGACTCCAATCAGGATAATTAAAGCAAACAGGACGTACTGGCGTTCTATTTCGAGTGCCTTAGCCATTGGTCTGAATACTTCTTGTTAATTTGTCATAACGGATTACTCTGTGTAGCTCAACAGACAGCAAGTAAATGTGATTTATGCAATTATCTAATTGTGTGACAGCAGTGCAATGTATAGAAATCAAACAGATACAAGCCAGCAGCTTCAGGCAATGATGACATCAAACATCAGACTGGGGAAAATGTGATCTCAGTCAATTTGACTGTGCCATAATTGCTGGTTTGTGTAGTTCTATAACTGCTGATCTCCTGGGATTTTCATGTACATCAGTCTCTCACATTTACTCAGAATGGTGCAATATAAAAACAGGGAACTGTGGACTGAAATGCCTTGTTAATAAGAGAGATCAATGAAGACTGGTCTGAGATGAAGTACCTCAATCACTCTGTACAACTGTGGTGAGCAGAAAAGCATCTCAGAATGCACAATAATTTGAAACATGAGGCAGATGGACTACAACAGCAGAAGACCACATCAGGTTCCACTTCTGACAACCAAGAACACAAAGCTGAGGCTTCACTGGACACAGGCTCACCAAAAATAGACAGCTGAAGACTGGAAAACAAAGCCTGGTCTGACAAATCTCGAGTTCTGCTGAGCTATACAGGTGGTTGGGACATAATTTGGCACCAACAGCATGAATCCATGGACCCAACGTGCCTTGTGTCAACAGTCCAGGCTGGTGGAGGCAGTGTAATGGTGTGGAGAATGTGTTCTTGGTACACCTTGGGCCTGTTAACACCAATCAATCATCACTTGAATGCCTCAGCCTGTTTAAGTGTTGTTGCTGAACATGTGCATCCCTTCATGGCTACAATCTTTAATCTCCTAATGGCTACTTTCAGCACAACAATGCACCATGTCATGAAGTAAAAGTCATCACAAACTGGTTTCAATGCCCATCTGAATCCAAAACACCTTAGAACACCTTTGGGATGGGAGAATGGGAAAAAATGCAACAGAAAAATTGGCAGGAATTGTGTGATGCAATAATGTCATGGACAAGAATCCAAAAGGAATCCATGCCACAAAAAGTATTCCTAATAAAGTGCTCAGTGCATATATAATCTTTATTATATAAACGTTTTTATAGTCTTTTCTGTCACAATTTATTGTGTTATCTTTTATACCTCATATACTAGAGTACTGTTTGGAGTTTTTGTGGCAATTAAATTACAATACTCATTTACAGATTTGTAAGTGGCTTAACTCTTCTGATGGTTTCCCCTCATTAATGAGAAAAGCTTAGCACATCCTTAATCTTTCCCACACATTTCTGAAGGAAACACATATTGCCATTTTCCCTATGTGAAATTCTATGCAGAAGCAGCATGTTGCATCAGTGTTAAACATTTTCCAATATGGATGTACAGTCCTGCAAAAACCCGTACATGCAGCTGGCTCAGGTTAATCTGTGGTTCACATTAAATGTGTTACAGAAATCTGCTCATGATCTAGCTGAAGCTACAAATTAATCCAAATGTTCTTCCAGTGTGTTTAAAAATGGATGACTCAACACAGCGTCACTAGTTATTTAATCTGGCCTTTGTCTAGCAATGATTATATGAAATAATGGCACACTCCTGTTCTGTATTAATGGTGTGTTATAACTAACCTCACATAAACCAAAGGGACTGAGCAGTAATAATATTCTCTTTTAGACACTAGCATGTGAGGGTGTAAGTTGTAACTACATTACAGGAGCCTATGCAAAATACATAGCATGCATAGTATGCATGTCAATGGTTGCGTCTGCCAGTGTCAGACATCTATGGAAGCTCATAGAGTTGTTTTCAGTCTGAGAATGGCAAGTTGTCACGATTTTGCAATGTTCAACATGGTTTAATAGTCAGAGCTTGTGAGATGGGTCATAACATTTCGTAGGTAGAAGCAGAGTTTGGATTTTCACGTATGAGCATTTCAAGGGTGTACCGTGACTACAAGAATACCAGCAAAACCTTGCACTTATGCCAGGAGTGTGGCCGTAAAAAGACTTGCGACTAGTGTCGGCTGGCAAGAATCATTTCACATGATAGCCGTGCAACACTGCCTCAAGTAAAAAATCGGAATTTAATGCTGGAGCCTCAACAAACATCAGTGTGAGGTCTGTGCAACGTTCCCTCCAAGATCCCATGGGGGACCTACTAAGTATTAACTGCTATACCAGTTTTTCTGCTACTTCAGTGTACAGTGTAAGTAAACTATTTGGTTTTTTTCTTACCTCAAACTCATGACGCTTTTCATAGACTGGAATAATGAGCCGGGCGATGTACGTGATAAGCTCAAAGCGTTCAGCTTTCCACAGGCCTTCCACACATACCTCCAGCTGCTCTACCAGAACATCCTAACACACACACACACACACACACACAGCTTTTATCTTTTGAAAGTGTCTCAACATCAATTAACTTGTTTAACTTGTTCTAATATAACTTTCTCCATCTTCAGAAACACACCTGTCTATAATCTAGCTCCATTTTCATGTTCTACTTTGGTTTCCTATTAACATTTAATATGTTTTTACCTCACTGTAGTATACATCTTGCATGCCTGAGTCTTCTTTCATAGCAGCCTCCTCATCTATGTTAAAAGTAATCTTCTTAAAAGCTGTCAGTCCACTCGGGAACAGTTCTAAGACCAGACAACAACAACAACAACAGCAATATACTATAGTAAACAATTGTACAAAATATGATGTGTTTCATGCATGCAGCAAAAAGGTCTTTTGTATTTAGTATTCTGTTTTCACGATCTCCAAATCCTGTTGCAGAGCATATAAAATTTTCTCTGTGCAAACCAAAATACCCCATAGAACAACATGTTTATTGTACTTATAAACCACAGTGCAGATCATAACATTATTACAATTTTAAAAATAACTTAGCACAGTGACTAGGTATAGCATTTTGTTTAACAACAAATGTCCAGTGGTTGCAGTCCTTTGTTTAAGAATTTGCATGTTTGGGAAAAGTCATGCAAACTTAATATTGCAAATTTTGCGCAACAATATTTTACTGTCAATCCCTAAATTCAAACGGTTGTGTGTTAATATTTGTTCATACTTGCCATATGCAATATTAAGCATTTACAGACTTCTATTAATGAACAGAAGAAAAGACAACTTACTTTTCCTGAACAAATACTCTGCCATCAAAGCTGCAATGTGGACATAACACATAGCTGCCTGTGGACACAAAAGATTACACTAAAGTTAATCTAAAAGATGGCGTCTGTTTCAAAGCAACCATTTGAGGCTTATTCTGTGCCTAGAAAATATCTCCCTCGACTGGTTGTTTTCCTTTAGTAATGTTGGACTCCACTTCAAACTGACTGCATTAACATCACAACTTTCCACATACACCTTTGTTTAACCTTAAAGCTGTAGGTGCAAACAAACCTTTATTTATCTAAAGTAAACACATATGGTGTTTAAAAGTTTAGCGAACAATATAAGCTCAGCATATTAAATTACACATAAACCGCCAACAGAATTCTTTATCAGATAATCCTAAGATTACGCTGTAATTAAGAATTTCCTGTGCTTTCACAAGTCAAGATTCCTGTGGAAAAGAAAGTGCAACAGCTGGCAACAGCTGTTTGTGCCTGTCTTTACAATAAGTATATACAGTCTTGGAAAAAAGACACGACTCCCTCCTTCAGTTATGCATGGTGTGGTGCTCACCAACTTCAGATAACCTCAGCTGACCAAATAACCCCAAAACACGCAGTAGTCATGATGTAGGGATGATTTGGGCTAGTTTTGTAACCACACAATGATGAACTCCACTTTTCATCAGAATACTTTTGAGACAAATGTGAGGCCATCTGGTCAGCATCATAAGCTGGGCCAAAACTGGGTCATGCAATAGAAAATGATCCCAAGCACAATAGGAAATCAAGATCTGTATGTCCCAGAAAGTGGAATCAGTTCATCTGGACACAAGGTCTAGTGTGGAGATATGTTTCGTCACTCATCCGAGCGACTGCTTCATTGTAATTTATGGTCATGGTGATTTGCATATGAACCTGACCACCGGTTCTGGTCATTATGAAAATGTGCTACATATAAGCTTGGGGTTGTTTACAACAAGGCTCGACTGAAGAAGTCGCTCGGATGAGTGAGGAAACGTATCTCCACAATAAGCCTTGTGTCCAGATGAACTGATTCAACTTTCTGGAATTACTTACTTGGGTTAACAAGACAACATCTGTATGGCTAAAGAAGAAAAAACTCAAGGTCTTGGAATGGCCAAGTCCAACTCAACTGAGATGACAGGATCTATATATGGGAGGATGCATAAATGAATGCCCCCAAACCTCAAACCTCAGTGAACTGAAGCAATAATGACTGCAATAATGACTATAATGACTTATAAACAAATAACTTTGTTTATAAGAGTTGATGGGGAGCATACAACTGCTACAGTACTTAGGCCCTGATAAATAAAAACAGAATTCAAGGAGGGTGTGCTTTCATTTTTCCCATGGCTGTATAGTAGTATATGAGGCATACATGTATACATACTAGGAAATTCCTGCACTCGGTAGGTTTTACGCATTGGGATGGTGGTTCAGGGTCAGTTAGAGTGGGATTTCAAAGTGCCTCCTTGTAACAGGAATACTGCAAGTGAGTTTGGAGCAAATGTTGGATCGTTTAACATGAGAGCACAATTTCCTGAACAGCGTGATCACAGGAGATCAATCATGGGTATTCGAGTACGATCCTGAGACAACAAGACAAATTGCTGAATGGCACAGGACAACATCACCTCGCCTAAAGAAAGCTCACATGAGCAAGTCACTGTACATCGTCTGTACGGATTCTCAAGGGATCGTCCATAAAGAATTTGTACCAGAAGGTCAAACGGATTTGGAACATTTGTGGAAGAGGGTTTTGTGGGTGCGCAGTCAGGTCGCCTCTGCATGGATCCTCCATCATGACAATGCATCATGAAGTTACACTTCACTGCCTGTAAATTTTGGCTGAAAAAAAAAACCATTCCAATCCTTCCACATCCACCCTATAACCCTGATTTAGATCTGTGTAAATTCTTCTAAAACACATCCTGACGTGCCCTACAGAGCATGGGAATTTCATTCTCATTACTTTCCGGGCAGACCTTGTATACTGTATACATAAGAACATATAGTATTTATAATAAAACAAAGCACAAAACAAACTTTGAAAGGTAAAAGAGAGAGAAGGTTCTGCTCTCTTCAGGTAACACATTAAATTGGTTTGGACATGCCCTTTGCACAATTAATGGAATGCACAGAAATGTTACAGATGTGTACAAGACAAACTCGAAACCATGCAACAGTATATGTGCATAATATATAATTAGTAATTACGTTATGTAAGAATTTTTTTGTTCCTGGATTGTAAATGTTATTTTTCAAATTAATTATGCTTCAAAATAATATAAAATTTCTATTAATCGCTCTATTAAGCTTTGTTTTTTTAACCAGGACATTGCTATTTTGAAATGTACTTTTTTTTATTGAAAAAATGAGCTTTATGTTCACGTAAAATCAGAAAAAATCAACATATGTATGAATTAAAATGAACACATATTTATAAGTTACACAAAAAGGACCGCAAAATTTAGAAGCGGGTAGATTTTTGAGATTTATGAATATATGTTTAATCGTTCCCAGCCGTACTCATTATACTACTATACGAGGCACCCAGAAATGTAATAATTAGCAATGCTAAATGGCCATTTGACTGAAAACAACAGGGTACTCTCTCATCTTTGCACAACGCTGTGTGTAAAGAGTTTTATGTCAGATAAAGATGTTTGCAGTGCAGTACACACATTTATTTGCATGGTTCCAGAGAAACATGATATACAACATTTGCTTACACAGCAGACATACTATTGTGTGAATATCCTGTTACTCTGGAAAATATGCGTTTTGACACTTGCTTTTTTTGTATGAATTATATGTAAATCCAGTCTCAGCATTGGAAATTGAGTGATGTTACTTATTTACCTCAAATTTTGTGATGGTGGGGAAATGGTTGAATGCCTTACTCATATATAACAGCATACTATTATAGAACTGGAGCACTATACTTTACTATACTATATATACTATACTCACTTTTTAGGTGCTGGTATTTATGTCGAGAGCACTGTAAAAGCCATATGTTTTATGCAGCTCTGCATGGATCAAATGTTTTAGATAAGAATGGCTTCATGTCTACAGGTTTCCCTGCACAATAACTTGCCATGGATACAAACGGTGCTGCTCTTCACCACTTACGTTTTGGTCCCAAATGAAAAATACCCACCACCAGCACCAATAATAATAATAATAATAATAATAATAATAATAATAATAATAATTTCATTGCTTAAACTAACCTATTAGTTTGAATTATGCAGCGTAAGTGTGGCATGTGGAATGTTTATTTTGGCTTTGACATTTTATAATGGAGGAATAATTATCTCATAAACTGCTTCAAAAGAATGCTTACAGTTAGGTAGGTCAAGAAAGTTTGAGGAAGTTGGTTTAGCACACTAGCATGTATGTACATGTATGTACAGTACAGTCAATCAGTCAGTCAGTCATTTTCTGTACCGCTTATTCCCAGTTACGGGGTCACGGGGGAGCC
>JAOVYV010000042.1:14001570-14014221 GCA_025674545.1 Hassar affinis | reverse complement strand
CTTCACACTCTGCTCTTACTGGTGCAATGTGCAATTAATGAAGATTGGCCACCAGGCTGGTCCAATTTAGCCAGGAACCCTCCCACACTAAAATGACAGGTGTTTCAGTTTTCATTGTCTAACCCCTGTACCTGCTCATTATTAAGAGGTTATTCAATGCTCAATTGTATTTGGCATTTCTGAACTTCCTGAAGTTGCCTTATCCTGTCAAGTCTATCTGTATCTGTCGGAGGCTTAATTTCCATATCAATCATTTACTAAACGCCATTTAAGATATGACTGGCTTTTGTATTTAGCATTTTTGTACACAGCTAAAACATACAAGTATACATGCACTATAGAGAGACATCCATTTAGGTCTCCACTCACCACATGGTGGGCATTGGTACCCAAGTAGCCATGGGCTGGCACACAAAGATCAGAATGGCCATGGCACAAGCAGGCTCCCTTCAGGATGAAGTCAGAGATGGCATAGGGGACACTGGGGAGGCTGGTAGTACGCTCTTTAAGCTGACATGGGCACGGCTGGGGCTGCAGTAGGCGCACTCGGAGGTTGGTGATGCCAAGTTGAGTACGAGTCTCTGAGCTGTAGGGTTCTAATATACCCCAAGGGGACAGAGCACGATATATAACCTGAAAAGACAGATAGAAACGGCATACATGTCTATGGAAAAATTAGTAGCAAGTAAAGAATTACCAGTTGGAGTGTCACTAACTAGTGAAAACAAATGGCCAACCTTTTATCACACTTTGTGCAATTATTACTAGTAATAACCAAGCGTAAACAACTTAAATACAATGGATGATAACCCAGTGTTACTTGCACATATAACTGTGATGAACTATGAACCTGGGATAATTGTCTGAGGAGGTGAGAATCGCCTGGATGACTTCTTGTGTGTATTCATGCTGAGACATTTCAACAAATTCATATAATGAAGTATGACACAACACATAGCACTGACATTTTTCCCTGGAATGGGTTTGCCAGGCTGGTGCTATCTGGTCATCGTGTGCTTGCTATGCCTGGGTTCGTATGGGGCACAACAAGAAATTCATTGGAAGTTCAGCTTTATGTCAGTCACAAGATTGACAAAAATGGGTGTTACACCTTTGTGCTGAAAACCTAGATACATCCACAAAGCCATCCCAGAATCATCTAGACACCAATTCATGGAACACAGGCTTACCGCCACAGCATACAATCCTATCGCTGTTTCTGACAAAAAGACAGTTTTCAGAGATATCCATGTCAGTTCAACATCATGCATAACTTGTTAGGGAAACTGATATATAGAGGATGCCACATACAGCTTTAGTTAATATTGGGTCTTGCTGCTTTCTAGCAGTCTTTGGAGAAAGGTCAGTATTTTGGGAATGAGGCAGTGCACTGGATGCAGCTGATGGGGCACACACATAGACAAGCCAGGTTGCAGTTCTCAATTGGCAATTGATTCTGAAGGACCAAATTTGCAGTTAGAGCTGACGAGGCTGAGGAAGAAAAGACCCTCCATCCTTACAGCAGGGAGGAATGTTATGCTCACATCCCTATCAATTGGAATTGGAAACAAGCTCATTTTTAACAGATTTAGCAATGAAGTGTGCATGGTATGGAGAGGGTAAAGCCACTCAATCGTGCTAGGCCTATGGGCACAGGCCTGGTAGTTGAATAGATCCCAGGGGATGTGGAATACTCAGAGGAGTATGCTCCACCAAAGTAGAAGAGATGGGATGAGGCTATCGCCAGCTTTGAGGGGACATGTACTGTAGCTCCAAGAATGGTCATTAACTGCTAAGCAGATATCTCTGCTTGTTGTAATTAAGGTCTGATATGCACAGGGCAAGAAAAGGAAAGGGAAATGATACCCGATACCTGTTCAACAGTGTAAATTATTGCAAATATTATAAATGATTTTAAATCCTATTCTATCCTTTGTTGAAATGTATCTGCATATGTACATACATGCAGAAAAAGCGATTCTCACCACTAAGTTTTTACTCATTTATGAAAGTATTATTATTGCAATCTAAATGTGTTATTACATACAAAAACAATAGTAATTCCTACACCCTTTACCGATGTTGTTTCTATGAGCCCTGGGTAGTCTGTTCAACCTCAGTAGCACCTGTATAACAGGTCATCTGTCAAGTTTGCATGCACTCTGACCTCTTTATTGATTTTAATTATGTATTATATTATAATCCTATTAAAGTATTATAAGTATTTTGTATATCTTTGCACACACACCCACCTCTCCACCACTGCAAGGCCTTGGTGATGAGTATTTCTCTGTACAGCCATGGCCATCTTTCAGCCCAAACCAGGAGCTGCAGTTATGGGCGTATAATTGCAGGGTGTTCCATGTATGCCCGAAATCCCGTGAACACTCCATAGTCATGGCTGCGGGACGTGGTGAGCGGAAGATCATAATCATGTGAGTAAAGTAAAATTCCACCTCTAGGTCCAACTGCAATGTTTCAGTGATTGTGTCTCCAGCTGACTGCCACCATGTCGGTGGCTGTGTGAAGGATGAGTCAGTCATGGAGGTGGGTGGGTGAGCATGAGGGTGGCACACTTCACACCGCGGTACACAGCTGCCATCATCGTAGCTACATAAGTACTCTGGGGAAGCGGAGCCGCACTGCGTGTTCGTGAGCATGGTGCGCCCAGTGGCCAGGTTGCCCATATGAGGATTACATACACGGTTCTCACAGCCTAACACACAAATGCACAAACAACAATTATTTTGATAATGATGTGATAAACAACACCAGTGACTAAGTTATGGAGAATTATTTTGGTTTGTGTGAAGGGCAAGAAGAGTTGACCTCTTGTACTATAATTTGATTAAAAACATACAGCCATGTCCATAAGTGTTTGGACAATTACACAATTGTCATAACCTTGACTCTGTACACCACCACGACAGATCTGAGTTGAAGCAATCAAGATGTGACTGAAGTGTTATCTGTTTGGAATTACAGCCATTTTTACATAGTCCCTCCACTTTCATAGGCTCAAAAGTAATAGGACAAACTAGGATAATCATAAATACAAGAATTATTTTTAATACATGGATGCAGATCCTTTGCAGTCAATGACTGCCTGAAGTCTGGAACCCATGGACATCACCGAATGTAGAGTTTCCTCCCTTGAGACGCTTGCTTTCCTTTACTTTTGCATCTGCCTTCGGTTGCTGTTTGTTTGTGTGTATTTCTTTCAAGTTTTGTCATCAGTAACTAAAAACAAGCTGAATTGGGTTGAGGTCAGGTGACTGACATGACCATTTAAGAACCTTGGGTTGATTTCATTGCATGCTTTGGGTCATTACCCATCTGTATTCTGAAGCGCCATCTTATCAGTTTTGCAGCATTTGACTGAATCCGAGCAGAAAGTATACCTTTATACACTCTACACACTTCAGAATTCCTGCTACTTCTATCAGCATTCACATCAATAAACACAAGTGACCCAGTTTCCACTGGCCACCATACATGCCCATGCCGTAACACTGACTCCACCATGTTTGACAGATATGCTTTTGATCATGAGCCCTTCCTTTCTTTCTCAATGATCCCCTCTTCCCATCATTCTGGTACAAGTTCATCTAGGTTTCATCTATTCAATCTTGCCCAAAAAAAAAGTCCAATCTTGATTGTAGACTCTGACAATGATACATTTCCTCAAGAGTGTACTTGACATGGCTAGATGTTGTAAAGCAGGGGTGTCAAACTGAATCCACAAAGGGTCGGTGTGGGTGAAGGGTTTCCTTTCTACCAAGAACAGGCCACACCTCATTCCACCTGTTTTTAATCAATGGACCTAATCAATTGAACTTTACCTGTTGTAAAGGGGTTTTCTTCCCCAATGCAAGAAATCTGCAATCATCCACTTTAGTTGTCTTCCATGGTCTTCCAGGTATTCTGATGGTGTTGAGCTCGCCAGTGCATTCCTTCTTTTGAAGAACGATGTTGATTTGGCCACTCCTAAATTTTCCGCTATCTCTGTGATAGGTCTGGGGGTTTTTTTTGGCTAATGATGGCCTCCTTCCCTTCTTGACACCTCTTTTGACAACATATTCAGAGTCTCCATGAACAACTACCAAATGCAAATTCAACACCTGAAATCCTCTCCAGACCTGTTATTGCCTTATGTGTCAAAAATGGCTGCAATTCCTAAATGGGTAACATCCTAAATGGGCTAAACACCTATCCTAAATGGGTATCCTAAATGGGCTAAACCCCTTAATTGATTCATTTCTAAAATCCATTGTGGTGTATGGAGCCAAAATTACAAAAGAAATATGTCACTCTTGAAATACTTGGCCTGACTGAAAATCATAGTATAACATAATGGTATTAAAACTAATACATGTTTGCAATAATAAAATTTTTTCAAGAATGTTTTGGTACAATCAAGGTAACTACTAAATGCCGTTTACACCGATCAGCCATAACATTACAACCACTGACAGGTGACATGAATAACACAATTATCTCTTTCCAATGGCACCTGTCAAGGCATGGGATATATTAGGCAAGAACTGAACAGTCAGTTATTGAAGTTGATGTGTTGGAAGCAGGAAAAATGGGCAAGTGTAAGGATCTCAGCGACTTTGACGAGGGCCAAATTGTGATGGCTAAACTACTGGGTATCTCCAAAATGGCCGGCCTTTTGGGGTGTTCCCGGTATGTAGTGGTTTCTATGTACCAAAATTGGTCCAAGGAAGGATGACCGGTCAATCAGCATCAGGAGCATGGGTGCCCAAGGTTAGCCTGGCTGGTCTGATCCCACAGAAGAGCTACTGTAGCACAAATTGCTGAAAAGTTCATACTGGCTATGATAGAAATGGGTCAGAACACACAGTGTTCAGTAAGATAATGCGTCCTACCACACTGCAAAAATTGTTCGGCACCTAAATTCCCCATCTGTTCCAACATCTGGCAAATAAGTCCAATCCATGGAGGCCCCAGCTCACAACTTACAATGAGTCCATGCCTGGAGGGGTCAGGGCTGTTTGGTGGCAGAAGGGGGACCTACACAATCTTGGGCAGGTGGTTTTAATGTTATGGCTGAGTGTATATACAGTTGTACTCCAATGGTATATGGATAAAGGATGGGAAAGAGGTTGCTGAAGGTCATGAAATTCATAGTATTTCACATTTAGATAGGGGTGATCCCAATTTTAGGACTGGTATCGTCTTCAGATTGAACAATCATCAAGTTTCTATTATTTTTGAGACAATGAAGGAACATCATTAAAACCTTACACTGAATGTCGTATTGGTCTGTACGAATCCACTCGATTGTGTGTGTGTGCGTGGGTGTGTGTGTGTGTGGGTGTGTGTGTGTGCGTGTTCTTGTTTTGATGGCACCTGCACTGCACTGCACTGACCTGAACGCGCAGACCGAGAAGCGCCGCACACGAGCAGAAGAAACAACGCCCACCTCTCCATCGATGCCCCGTCAAAATGCCTCAAACAAAAAAATCGTCTCCGATGTCTTAAAATAGCGCTGGAGTGAATGCTCTTGTCCCAGAACAAGGCGAAGGATCCGCACGTAGCGCCAGCGTTTCTCAAGCGGCAAGGAGCAGCATGACTGCGTTAGCGTGGCTCGGCCAGGTGCGCGCGCGCCTCTGAGCTGCGCTGATTTGCCTCCGTGTTGAACAGAAAGCGCTCACCTGCGCAGCGGCGCAAACCCCACGCGACGCCGCCATGTGTTCACCGGGACCCGCTTTTACCGTTTCTGTCCCGGGAGAGTCTGCAGGCAGTGGAGAGCGATACAGGCGTTAGGCTTTAGGCTTTCCCCCGCAATACGCATCTCACCTCACACACCCGTGCTGCTGGAACCTCGAGCTGAATTCTCTGGAATATCGCTGAGCGACAGGAGCGTGAACTTTAGCTCCGCCCCCTCTGCCAACATTTTGACTCCGATTTAAAGGAGCATTCCCGGCAAACCCGACTCCTGAGTCACGCTTGAGTTTCCTCCAAACCACACACACACACACAGACACACACACAAGCACAGGCACACAAAGGCGCGACGCTAGTGTGAAGCAGATTTGACAGGAAGGCATGCATAAGGTGCCACAATAAATCCTTTGTTAATCGTTATCACAATTGTCCTCTAATACACATAAGCCTGAAATGTACAACTGAGTGCTGGAAAACATACAAATCACCCTGAAAATAAGCAAATCTGCATGCAAATGAACTTTTTCTCCAGCAGGTGTTTCAGATTTTCACTGGTTTATAGATAGATAGATAGATAGATAGATAGATAGATAGAGTCACATTCATATGCATAAAATGACATCAAAACCAATTTGGCTTGACCTATTCTATGGTAAGGTACATCACAATTGCTGTGTGTAGCAGTAGAATCACAACATGCTCATTTCCTCTATATTGTGTACTCATAACCTACATCATTCCAAATCTAATCATGTTTCCTTTCAGAAGTGGTTTGACTGGAGTCAAATGAAAGGCTGGAGGGAGGCAGAAAAGGGAAAACATGGAAA
The DNA here is from genome assembly GCA_025674545.1 of Hassar affinis. Taxonomy (NCBI): domain Eukaryota; kingdom Metazoa; phylum Chordata; class Actinopteri; order Siluriformes; family Doradidae; genus Hassar; species Hassar affinis. The sequence continues at coordinate 14,007,700 of JAOVYV010000042.1, read as the reverse complement.
GTAACTGAGCAGGAAATGTGAGTGGATCAAAGCCATGTCGTTCACTGGCCGTTTCCTGATTGGCTGTCTGGAATGCGGCCTGGCTTTCCGCTCATAATCCCTGCATGTGGATTTGCAAAAACGTGGTCCTGTTTCTTAAAATTAATCACGAGCTTTTATTCCTCAAGGTTTTACAAGAGTTCAGTGCTCTACCTCTTTCATCACTGTTTAAAGCCTGTAGCTGCTCGAGAGGAGACGCAGCAGTAATCTGATAAACCCCATATAGTCTATTCCTCACGGCGGACACAAACACTGTGTTTAATTTACAGCTTGTCCTACTGAGAACAGCTCTTTTTGTGAAGACACAACATTTCATTTGCAGGGGAGTTCCTGTCATTTTTGTGAACAGTGAAGCTGATATTGACATTCCTGTCTATTTTCTTGCAAGGTCAGGCGCTTAGGTAAACTACAACCAACATGCCAATCCCATATTCTTTATAAACTTCAGATGACAGGACATACATTCACTTCATTCCATCAGGACTCTTCCAAACAAGCCTATTCAGACTGGAAGAAATAATGAATAGACATACTTTTCACCTGTCTTTCTACTTTTAATCACTGTTTGTGATTAAAAAGACTAAGAACAGCATGTTCACGACAGCATACTTTTGTACTACCAGGTTGCATATTATTACATATTGATGAAGACTCTTGGGGTTTGTTATCTCCGCTGTATTTTCCTCCTCTTGTAGCCAATCGCGTGGCTAAACACCAAGCCTGTGCTTGTGTTGTAGGTGTAAGTTGCCAATAAAAGAGCATGCACCTGGTTTTTATAATGCTTCCTGGTCATATGATTTCCTTGCCAGCATCATAGCATCAATACCATTTGTTGATGTTATTATGACAAAAAAAAATCCTGAATGAATTCCTCCCTCTGTGCTAGGGTTATTGGTCCCAGATGGGCTGGTTTGAGTATTTCAGAAAAATCTTTTGGGGTTTTCATGTGCAGTCTCAGGAGTTTACAAAGAATGGTGCAAAAAAAGAAAAAAAAGTTGGAAGGTGGAAGCACCATGCCGCTGAGAGAGGTAAGAGGAGAATGACCAGATTATTTCGACAGGAACAGTATTGTTAACTGAATGAACAACTCTGTACAACAGTGGTGAGCAGAAAAGCATCTCAAAACACACAACACATCGACATTTAGAAGAGGATAGGCTAAAAAAGCAGCAGACTACATTGAGTTCCACACCTGTCAGGTAAGAGCAGAAATCTAAGGCTACAGTCGCCTCAGGCTCACAGGATTGAAAAAATATCACCTGGTCTGATGAATATTGATTTCTGCTGCCACAGGTGCATGTAAGGGTCCAAATATGGTATCAAGAGCATGAATCCATGAACTCAACCTGCCTTGTGTCAGCATTTCAGACCCATAGTGTAATGTGTCAGGAATGTTTTCTTGCCACACACTGGGCCCCTTAATACCATTTGAACATTGCTGGAATGCCACAGAGTATTGCTGCTGACCATGTGCATCCCTTTATGGCAACAATGTATCCATCTTATAATAGCTACTTCCTGCCAGATAATGCGCCATGCCACAAAGCACAAATCTCAGTTCACTCAGTCTCAGTGTACTTCAGTGGCCTTCCTAGTCACCAGATCTGAATTCCGTGGAGCATCTTTGGGATGTGGTAGAAAGAAAGATTCACAGTGTGCACGTGCAGCTGACAATTCTGTAGCAGTTATGCAATCATATCAACATAGACCAGAATCGGAAAGGACATTTTTGAACACTTTTGAACTTTGGGGGTCCTACCCAGTATTAGAATGGTGTTTCTAATAAAATGGCCAGTGAGTGTATATTGTTATATATAATATCTTATTATTACTACAATAAGGAACAGGGAGCCAGTGGCCTGTGGTCTGCAACCTGAAAGGTATGATTAGGTGGCCAAGTAGGATATCACTTAGTGTTTACCCATATTACCCGTACTCTCCAGCATTGAAAAATGAAATCCCAGATATTATTTCCAACTTGAAATGATATCTGTAAAATAAATGATAAAGTTGGAACATTAGTTTATTTAAGGCATATGAGACATGTTTAGGGTGGCGCAGTGGGTAGCCTGTCACCTCACAGCACCCGGGTTTGATTCCTGAGCTGGGCCAGGGTGCTTTCTGTGTGGAGTTTGCATGTTCTCCCTGAGTCTGCATAGGTTTCCTCCAGGAGCTCTTTCCTTAAATTTCTATGCAAAGTTGGTAGTGTGACAAAAACTGCTCATACATTCATCTTTTCAGTAACTGATTTATCCTTGTCAGGGTTGCAGTGGACCTGGAGCCAACAATGGGAGCATTGGGTATGAAGTGGAAATGGGTGCAGGGGTGGCTTAGTGGTTAAGGTGTGGCTCAGTGGCTCACAGGTTAAGGTGTTGGGTTACTGAATAGAAGGTTGAAGGTTCAAACCCCAGCAATACTGAGCTGCCACTGTTGGGCCCTTGAGCAAGGCCCTTAACCCTCAACTGCTCAGTTGTATAAAATGATATAAATGTAAGTCACTCTGGATAAGGCTGTCTGCCAAATGCCATAAATGTATAAAAAAAAAAAAATAAAGCCTGCATGGCCAGGGCAATTCTTTCTACTGCTAATGCTTCTTTCTACTGGTATGTTTTGAGAGGTGGGTGGAGGCTCAGGAACTCTGAGAAAACCAGGAACACATGAGGAACACATGCAAAACACATGCAAAAAAGGATCAAGCTACGGAACCTGGAGGTATGAGGCAGCAACTTTACCTGCCAAAAGGAGCATGGTGATCAATAAAATTAGCCCAAAATCAGCCCAAAACTGAAACTCAAATATCCTTTACCATGTTTTCTTTTACATTCCATCAGTATCACTGCTAAATGTATTGTAAAAGGTTGTTTAACATGTAGAAGTTTTTAACAAAGCATTAGAAAATCTCTGGGAGTTTGGTCAGGATAAGTTGGCATTCAGGCAGTAGCAGTATTTGATATGGCTACACCTGACTCAAATTCAAACAATCTCAAGGGATTTATTTCATATATAAATTACTGTGGGAATGTCAAATTCCCCTTTTTCTTACACAAGAAGACTTTATAAAGTATTGGTATCATCCATCCATTATCTTAACTGCTTATTCTTACTTTTCAGGGTCACGGGAGAGCCGGTGCCCAGCCGGCAGCTTAGGGCGCAGGCAGGAAGAATCCTAGACAGGGCGCCAATCCATCGTAGGGTGCACACACACACACACTCACACACTAGGGCCACTTTAGAGACACTAATTCACCTAACATGCATGTCTTTGGACTGTGGGAGGAAACCGGAGTAAACCCACTCGGACACGGGAAGGACATGCAGACGCCACACCGAAAGGACCCAGACCGCTCCACCCAGGGATCAAACCCGGGACCTTCTTGCTGTGAGGCAACAAGTCTCTACCCACCGAGCCACCGTGCCGCCCGCATATTGGTATCAGCTATCTGTAATTTTATCTCACTATATGTAGTTTCAGACATACACTATGTGCCACAGATGCTCACAAGTCCAAATCCAATCTTTAAGTAAAGTCTAAAGTCTTTAGTCTAAAGTTCAAATCAAGTCTCAAGTCTCTTCTGGTTGTGTCACTCATGGCTGTGCGCATGCATAGAAAATATGATAAAAAGGGAGGGAATGAGATTCAGCTTGTCAGACATTTCATAAATGTTAAAGTGCTAAAAGATAAAAGTTGAATAAAGATTCTCAAGTCGAATCTTGAGTCGAAGTCGAGCCTTAAGTCATTTGCAGATGATTCTCAAGTCATTTACATTTATGGCATTTGGAAGACACCCTTATCCAGAGTGACTTACATTTATCTCATTTATATAACTGAGCATTATGGGCCTTGCTCAAAGGCCCAGCAGTGACAGTGGTGTGGATTTGAACTCATGTCCTTTCAGTCAGCAGACCAACATCTTAATGACTGAGCTACCCTGCCCACAGTGTGTGTGTGTGTGTGTCTGTATGTATGTCTGTGTGGCGACCCATCTTTGCTATATGGCCAAATGTTTGTGGACACCTAACATCACTCTGACCATCACACTCATGTGCTTTTTCAACACACCATTCCAGATGCATTTCCCCTTTTGCTGTTATAAGATCCTCCCCTTTGCACACAGGGGCATTGTCATACTGGAACAGGTTTAGTTCCAGTGAAGGAAATCTTAATGTTACAGCATATTACAAGATATTTCTTGACAATTAGGTGTTTCTAATTTTGTGGCACAGGTTTGGAGAAGGGCCACACAGGGGTGTGAGAGTCAGGTGTTCACAGGCGTTTGGCTTTCTAGTGATCACACGCCCTCTGTTGGTCTGTTGGTCGCAAACTAAAACTTTGTAAAACACCAGGGGAAACTTTCTTCTTTTTGTCCTGTAACATCATGTCTGTTGTTGTCAAATGGTCTGTTATGTAATGTGTTGCTTCCGTTACTGACATACAGACACAAACATTTTGGTGTAACTTTTATTTATTTTTTGTTGGAAAAGTAGCTGACTCAATAATGCAGAACTTGAAAAAAACCAATAACAAAGGTTCTACCTAAAAACAACAGGGAGCCTAAGACTTATATATAAACATATTTTAAAAATCTAGGACAATGTATAGAATCTGTTCATGGGACACTCCAGGACAGGAGAGGTCGCTGTACTTCACTTCCTCTACACTTCCGGTTCAAAGGTCACTCGTTGTCCTTCCCTTTCCTGGCGGCAAGGCATGCGAGTGCGCTTCTGAAACAGATGCTTTTTGAATGAACAATTAATTTTTTTGTATTGAAGCCTGAACTGCTTGTCTAAACATGGTAAGTCATGCCAGATTGCCATCATTAGTACTCTATGCACAGCTTCACTCTTCATGTCAATATGACGACGTTTTTATTTATTGCCATGCTCGTGATTTCATTAGCAGACTAGCCAGCTTTGCTAACAACGTAAGCTTTTCGTTTCTATCACCTAACACCTAACTTTATCATCTAAATCTTTTAATGCTAATTACACGAATGCCTGTCGTTCACAGCACTTTAATGATCTATTACTGCCGATGTTCCAATGATATGTTATTTCTAGTTTTACTAGGTAGGTCATTGTATTGCGAAAAACCCGCCTCCTCTGTTAGGATTGGCTAATAGCTCACGGTTCGCCCAATGAGCAATGTTCAGTTGAACTGTTGACCAATCAGCGTGCAGAACCGGAGAACCTAATCTTGCTTTCATACTAACTATTTTTAAGGTGTTTCATCCACTCACGGTATCTGTGTGTGTTTCATTTTCAGAGTTTGCCACTGAATCCAAAGCCTTTCCTGAACGGTCTGACAGGGAAACCGGTGATGGTCAAGCTGAAATGGGGGATGGAGTACAAGGGTTACTTGGTATCTGTGGACGGATACATGAACATGCAGGTAATGTATTGGTGCACAAAATAATTAACTCCAAATGCACATGTAGCACCTTGACATAAAAACAAACCCGGCTCAGTCAGACCTCTCTGTGGAAACTGAAAATTTGAAGCAGGAACTAAGTGCTAAATGTATATATGGTAGGCCTATTTGTGTGCTGTGAATCCAGAAGGAGCTGTATGAGGTTTGTCCGGAAAGTAATGAGAATTATTCTATTACACTTCAGTATCATCACCTTCAGGATATGATTCTTGCGAATACACATGACTCTCCCAGCGCCTCTGCCATTGTTGGTAGCAGTGCTTTAAATCATCAGCCGTGACGTTCAGAGTGTCTTGGCTCTGTGGGTGTTTTTTTTTTTTTTTTTACTGTGCTGAAGTGATGGCCTTTCAAACGTGACGTTCCGGTACGAATTATTTATGGATAATCCCTTGAGAATCAAAAAAGATGATGAACAGTGACTTGCTCCAACACCCCTGATTCATCTCCTGTGATCACTCTGTTGAAAGCTTTGTGACATCGGTAGACTTGCACTGATAATAGGGTAGCTTGTCCATAACAGTTCTTCAACATTTCTGAGGCACTTTTGCAGATTTTCACCAAGAATTTGATTGTGTACCATTGCACCATTTGGGGCAGTCATGGTCTGGTGGTTAGGGTGTCTGCCCCGTGATCGGAAGGTCCCGGGTTCGATTCCCGTGACTG
>JAOVYV010000042.1:13962630-13972665 GCA_025674545.1 Hassar affinis | reverse complement strand
ATAAAATCTTTTTGTACTGATATATTGGTTTTTGTATTTCAGTGTTGGACTGGGAAGTAGAGCAAGGTCTTGGAGCAAAACTCCCTGCTGAGGAATACAGTCACTGTTATAAGCGCACTATCACTGATCTGCTATATAATCTGAAGAGTGAATATGCTCCACAGTTCATTGACCTGCAGAAAGGTAGAGCAGAGCTCAACCATTCCCTGTATCAAGCACAACAAAGCTTTATCCATAACATCCACACCAAGGTAAAGTAATGGATTGCATCTGCTTAACAATGATAACTGGAGATCATTAAAAACATTATGTATTGTTCAGGTCAAAATGACTCATTTAAAAGCATTTTAGTAATGTGTTAGGCCTCCATGAGCAGCCAGAACAACCATAAATCCTGCACATCTCTGAAACTGTACTGCATTAACTCTAACACTCTTCTTACAAAAAAAAAATTCCCTCAGCTGATTGATGTAGATTTTGATGGTGATAGTGGAGAGAACTGTTTAACACCTCAGTCCAAAATCTTCCATAGGTGTTCAAATGTGTTGTGTGTTGGTAGCATATGATTTACACCCATCATGACTTTATGAATGCAGTTATGTATACCGGTACATGGTCATATAAACTTCTCTCTATGTGTTCTTTCATTTTGAAGCTGCGACACACTAATATCTATGAGATTAATGTCAGCTGGGGCAGGAAAGGTATCAGCCCCAAACACAACAAATCACATCAGTTCTACACAGAACGTCTCTGTTCTCATTTCTTACGCACAGTCATGGTAACCTTCAACAGGTATAGATGTGAAAATGTGATGAGCTTTTCTTTACCAGAATGTACGGCAGGTTAAATGTGGTCAGTTTTATTACAGGATGATGCGGGTAAAACCAATCAAAAGCTCCTTTGATATCATGAGAAAAGAAGCTTCACAAACTCAAATTCAGGAGGAGCTTCAGCTTCACCTTAAACATGGAAAAATACTGTGAGTTTCAAAGTTGTATGATTTAACTGTTGTTTATTTTAAATGCTGTTCTTTTCTTATATGACTGTAAAAATATAATATCCTGACTGGTTGAATTAGGCTTATTTATTCTTTTTTTTGTAGAGCACAGAGCTTTGAGTTTAGGCAAAACTTCCTGTTGGATGTGAGGGATGCCCTGCTAAAGTCAGCCTCATCCCAGAATGCTTTGCTGCTGTTAGGAGAGCCAGGTTTAGGGAAAAGCACCATGCTGGCCAAGGTGACACAGCTTTTACCAACTTGGATACCTGGGTAGGCAAGAAAGGGCATTGCAGAGTTCAACAAAAGTTATGGATCCTCAGATCTTTCAGTTGGTTTTGTAACATTTAGTCCTGTTTAATCTCAGAGATGTGACGGTGCTGGTGTGTTTTGTTGGGCTGACATCAGACAGCAGAAATGTGCGCCTTCTCCTTCAAATGCTTTGCACACAGATCGCGGATGTCTACTGCAAAAACGCAGAAATATCAGAGGTAAATGATCACTCCAGTTTCCTAGCATTATTTTGTCATTGATATTGTTGTTGACCCACTGAGGCACTTTTTTATATAAATCCTCTAAGGAACTCTATTCTTATATAAACCAGGTGCACTAGCAGTGGCTTGTGGCCATAGATGTTTTTCACACTTAACCTATTTTATAGTCTACTTTCTAGTGAATTTTTAGAGTAGCCCCATAATAGACAGTTGACAACGTACATGAAGCAAACACTCTAGTAACTCATTCTGAGAGGCGCTTGTTACAGTAGGTGTGATTCTCATTGCTACTATGCCAGTGTGTATTTTTAAAAACATTTCCAAATGTTTCCAGCCCTATTACACATTAAAAACCACACAAAAGACAAAAAACTAGCTAAAACATCCTGCCATTGGAATAAGGAGACATAGTTTTCTTTTTAGTTTTTCAGCCTTTGTATGGGAAACAAGGTCACAATGGCGACTCTTTATAATACCTTAAGGTTGAAATAGTTCTGTACATCATGGACACACTGTTGGCTTTTATACCTTTGTGTGCAGAAATGTATTAGACTTAATTAAGATTATTTGCTATAAAACAAGATCTTGGCAGCTGCAGAGTATTTGTAACTCACTGAATCATGAGGAAAAACCTCAACCCTGGCAATAGTGTTATTCATGGTTTTTAGGGCTTACACATGGGGATGGTGGTTTAAGGTCAGTTAGAGATAAACTCTAGGACCCGTTTCAGTTGCATTTGAGGTGCAGGGTTTTTGTGAAACCCTGCTAAAGTGCCTCGTCACTGGAACAATGCAAGCGAGTTTGGAGCAAGGGTACGCAATCAAATGCTGCATGAAAATCAGTTAAAGTGCATCAGAAACTCTCTATATGTTGAATAAAGTTTACGGACAGCCCTATTGTTAGCACAAGTCTAATGATGGCACAAATCTTTCAAAGAGGGTCATGAAACTGTTGAAGACGAACCACATGCCCATCCACATCAAAAAACATAATCGTGGCCTACAAATAAATGTCAGGATGATTGCACATGAGTTAGCACTCAAATCAGAAGGAACATTCTGCTCTTATTACCAATGAAATGTAGGAAGAGGGTTTTGCATGTGCGCCTTCAGATCGCCTCTTCATGGATCCTCCATCATGACTATGCACTGAGTCACATTTCACAAAACCCTCCCACATCCACCCTATAGCCCTGACTTGGCTCCATGTGATTTCTACTTGTTCCTCAAGATTAAAATACATTTGAAAGGCCAAATAAGAACACCCATAGAGCTGTGACCGAGACTCTAAACTCTCACAGTTGACGATTTCAAGCACTGCTACCAACAATGGCAGAGGCATTGGGAACATTGTGTGCATTCACAAGAAACATATTGTGAAGGTAATAATATTGAATTGTAATTTTTTTCAAGAAATTAAAAAAAACTTTTATTACTTTTTGGACAGACAATTGTACATTGTGTAGAAAGGCAATCAAATTAAATGAACACCAATTTCCATGTCAAATAGCACCATGTTTTTAAATTGTTGGTCACTCAAAAGAATTGTGAATAAGGACTTAATGAAGATTAATGTTTGTTGCCCCTTTGGACATGCCATCTCTGAGTTGCACTCTTGAGTTACATTCTGAGTGCAGTGTCTGTAACAGTCTGCTTGTCACTCCACAGTCCTTGGCACAGCTGTATAATGAGCTGCATAGTTTGTTAATGTTGGTGAATGAGAACATGCCTCTGGCCCTGGTGGTTGATGGTCTGGATGAGCTGAGTGAGGAACATGAAGCAGATCTGTCCTGGCTCTATGCTCCTCTACCTCGACATGTCTACATTATCCTGTCTGCCAACGCACAATCCGCTGCTGCTCATTCACTACAGGTGCCCCTTTTCTCCACTACTCAGTATAGCATGAGAAAATGGATTGTATTTTTCCGTCTGTTCATCACCTTTCTTTCTTTCTTTCTTCCTTCCTCCGTCACTGCCTCCCTCCCTGCCTGCCTGCCTTCCTTCCTTCCTTTTTTCCCATATCTCTCAGGCCCAAGCTAAGGTCTCAGTTCTTACCATTCCTCCACTGACCAGTGTGGAAATCAAAGCCAGTCTGACCTCTAAGATGGTGTCTGAATCTTATCAGCTTCAAAAAGACCAATGGAGTCTCTTACTGCGCTCATGTCTCTTCTGTCCTTTTCCTATGTATCTAAGATTTGCATATAGTGAAAGCAGAAAATGGACATCTTTCACCTCACTAGAACAGCTCTCTCTTCCTGGGGATTCGAGAAGCCTTTTCCTGATGCTCCTGGCATGTTTAGAGCGTGAATATGGTGAGAATCTTGTGCGGCGTGCTACATCACTGATCTCGCTCTCCCGTGGTGGTGTGACAGAAGAGGAACTTCTAAAATTGCTAGGACGTGACAGGCGAGTTGCTCAGGAGCTTACACAGCTACACAATCAGACTCAAAACACCTCAGGATATCCCAGTGTACCTTACGGTATTTGGGCCCGGCTGAGGTGGGAACTCGGGTATCACGTTATGGAGGTGGAAAGTGATGGGACATGGGTATTGTGCTGGACTCATGCTGAATTCAGCCACTTCATCACTCAGCGTTATTTGAAAACAGAAAACTCAAAGAGAGATATCCATGCAGACTTTGCAGATTATTACAGCTGCAGTGCTTCTGATAGTCACATTTTCCAGCCACTCGCATGGAGTAGAGAGAAAAATGGCAGGATGAGTTATGTGTTTAATTTACGTAAGCTTCACGGGCTGCCGTACCATCTCATACATTCAGGCCAGATTCTGTCTCTGCTCAGCCAGTGCCTATTTAACTATGAGTTCCTGCTACATAAAGTCTGGGGTCTGTCCATCAGCCATGTAGAAGAGGATCTGAAAGCTGCTGTCATGCCAGATAAGTAAGATACTTAGAACTATAGGTCTACATGTGTGTCTAGTAGAATTATATTGAGTTGTGTTTTACAATGTTGTAAAGTGTCATCAGTTTGTATCTGTATTTGTGCTTTTGGTGTTTGTGCTACAGAGAGTTGCCTGATATAGACATGTTGGCCCAGGCTCTCTGTCTCTCACGCCCTGTACTGTTAAAGGACCCATGCCAACTGGCATCTCAGTTACTGGGGCGCCTCCTCCACATCACTACACAGGATAAGCCTGTGGCTCCAGGTACTGTGAACAAGCATAAGAAACAGTACAGTCAGTGGTAGTTATCTTTGCATTGACACTTGCCACTTGCAGGTGACCCTCAGCGCTTCTCTTACTTGCATGACCTCTTGACACAGTGCCAAGTCTCATCAGTGCCTGTCCTGGTGCCATCTTACAGCTGCCTCCTGCCACCAGGAGGAATAACACACACACTACTTGCAGGTAAAACTCTATTGCTGACAAGATTGATTACATTTAATAAAAAAAAAGCTTAAGAACATTACCTGCAATGCACACATTATATAGTGATGTATAAGCCCAAAAACAGAAGTAACAGAATACATAGGTTGGCAAAAAACACAATTCATTTTGATTAAATAATTATAGAAAGAAAACATTAACACAGATTAATCGCACTCTGTGATGGCCCTTGACCCCATACATTTGAACATGAAAGCAACAATTCACAGGACTTTTGTATAAACCTGATGACAAAAGCAGATGACAAAACATTGCTTTGTCCTGTGAACGGAAAATTCAGGTGGAACTGTTGATATGCAGACCATTCTGTGCACCATTCAGTTCTGTGGTATTTTATTTTGAGTAAGAAGTAAGGAGTAATGCAAGCCTGAAATATCACTTCAATGCAAAGCACTTACTGCTCCTATGAGCAACCCTGCCAAGCCAAACTTGAACAGACATATTTATTTAAATGCTTCTCATGGCAAATATTGCTGAATTTAGATAAATTAATCACAAAGCATGCAATTAATCAGATAAATGTTTGTTAACCATTTAAAAATAAAGAATGATATACTACCATGCACATGTACACACATTAGAACAATTCACAAGACTCACACCACCACTCTGGTCTCCAGTGAAACCATAGCTAATCTTAGTTCAGTAAAATACAGTTGTTAGTTGCCTTTGGTGAAAAACATGCTTTCACTGGCTGAAAATTTCACCGTTAATTTGTATTTAAAACTGAAAAGGATAACGAAAGTTAATAGATAACAAAAGTAACTGAAACTCATCAATTCATGCCAGCTATACAAATATTGTAAAACTTGGATTAGCTTACTGACTACTGACTTTTAACAGATAATTAGTAATTGTAGCGGATTTTCTTTCGCAGTAACTCTTTCAGCATGGCCAAAAATGAAATACAGTTGACAAATCATGAGTCAAATCATCGTTTGGATTCTTACAGTTTCCTGAATGCCTTCCAGTTCATTGATTTAGGAGTTCAGTATTTTCAACATTATTCATACAGAGCATTTTATATTTTACATTTGCAACTTCAAGTGTTCCTATTTGCAAAGGTATCCATTTAAAAAGCATGATTTCTATCACCTATGGGTAATATAGAAAACGTGAATTAAATTGACCATTAGTGATTATTAGATTAATGAGGTAGAAGGCAAGAGAAGGGATGAACTGGAATAAGAAAATTACATGATATAATGAAGTTCCCAGAGGGAAACTAATTTGTGTTTACCTTTCTGAATATCAGTAAGGTTGGATAGTTCTTCCTTTCCTTCTTATATGCTTTTGTACTTGTAATATAATTAGGTAAATTGCTCTCCAAACTGTAGACAACAGTTTTGTGATTTTTATGTAAAATAGGTGAACTGAACAGTCTTTTTTTGTATGATTGTTACCATACCTTGTCTACAGGTCATATGAGTCCTGTAAAAGCACTGGCCATGGGTCAGTATCATGCAGTATCATGCTCTGTAGATGGAACACTTAACCTCTGGAAGTTGAAGGATTCAGTAACCCTTGCCAAAACCATACCCAGTTCAGTGGGCTCTAATATAAACTGTGCTCCTGAGGATGTCGCTCTCTGTCTGGAGGACACGGTGTTGGTACTAAGAATGGGACACAGACTTCAGGTGCAAGAGGTGCACACTGGAAAGGTGCTTTATACAGATGCAGTGTCAATGGACGTTCCTGTCATCACATCTACCTGTGATGGACAACTCCTGGTGGTCTTTTATGATGGCAGTCACATAGTCAAGGTAAGAGCATGTGTTAGATGAGTTATACATGCATAGTGATTATTGGTGAACTCTGCAACAAATTCTTGTTCTCTTTATTATTAGGTGTTTGATTTAGCAGTGTCCTGCTCACTGCTTCACTGTGTGAACCTCACTCTTGGTTGTGACCCCATTCATAAAGACAACTCCATTCTGGTCTCCCACAACTCTGTTAAAGATTATGTCCTCCTTGCATATAGGTTAGTATCTATAGGTCAGTAAACTGTGTAACATAAGGCTAAGCTTATTATGAAAGTTCAACCAACAATATTCTGATGACAATCAAGTTTATGCTTTTGCATCTTTCTCACACACCTGCAGTATGCTGTATATAACCACAATGACTTGTTAATCTTTGTGGTATTTAAATTTTATTAATTCAGTTTTGCTATTCCTTATGGCATTTGATATCAGCTATATTTAAAAGGACACTGTTGCAGTTTCTGAACTGAGTTGAATTGCATCGTCATGCAGAAACCTGTTCCTTTTTCATTTTCATGCTTTCCAACTGTTTGTTTGCATCATTGTTTCAACGTCCGTAGCACCAGTGTGAAGGGCTGAATACACATTTATCTTTCTTTCAGTTGTGAATGATTGATAGCATTTGAGAAACATTTGGATGATTAAACAGTGACATTAGTTCTACTATTGTGACATAACAGACAGGAAGTATCTCCTACACATGAGTAATGTAGGACTTGATTGACTCTTTGATTGCACTGAGAGTTGTTTTGGAATGAGTGCAGCTGTGGAGACCATGGAAAAACCCAGTAAACCACATTAACAGGCTGTTTAAAGCTTTTAGTCAGTCACTTTTTTCCCCCTATCTGTGTCTTTTTGCAGAAGTGGTGGAGAAGCTGCTGTTTTCGGTGCTAGAGCAGGGTCAGTATTGGTTATTCTACAAGCTCAGCATCAGGCTGCCTCTATACAGGCTGTGGAAATGAACTCTCAATACTTCCTGCTCTTCTGCAGGTAGCAGGACATTTTATATTGCATTTAAAAAAACATTAAAAGTGTTTAAAATTAACCTCATGTTTAATTTTGTTAGTGTATGTACCTCAGCATCTTTTTAAAGCTCTTTTAGAAGTGTTATAATGTTAGATAAACATAGTAGCATAAAGAGCTTACATTTCTCAAATAAACATTTCCATATAGTGTCTTTTTTACCATTTATTATCACTGTGTAACAAACCCTATTTCCAGAAAAGTTGGAACACTTTCTAAGACAATAAAAACTGAAAACTAATTTGTGAATTCACTTGAAGCTTTACTTAACAGACAAGGACAAAGAAAAGGTTTTCAGTGTATTCAATGACAAACTTAATTCTCTAAACAAAATTAGAAATTGATGTCTGCAACAGACTCCCAAAAAGTTGGGACTGAGGCATGTTTACCACTGGGCCACAACAGAATTTTTGCCCATTCATGCTGTGTACAAGACTTAAGCTTCTCAGTAGTGCGTGGTCACTGTTGTCTGATTCTCCTCTTCATGATGCACCATCCATTTTCAAAAGGAGACAGATCTGGACTGCAGACTGGTCAGCCAAGTACAGACTTTTTGTATATGAAGCCATGTTGTAACTTATCCAGAATGAGGCCTGGCATTGTCCTGCTGAAAGAGGCATGGAGTTCCTGGGAAAAGACATTGTCTTGACAGCAGCATACTGTATGTCTCTCCAAAATACCAGTAAAAGTCTCAGCATCACCTATGCCTATGCTGATGCACCCCCATCCCATCACAGATACTGGTTTTTGCACTTTTCATTGGTAGAAGTCTGGATTGTCTTTTTTATGTTTGGCAAGTAGAATCTGACATCTGTTTTTTTCCCAGAACAAGCTGATATGTGGACTCATCCACAGAACACATTTCCACTGTTTTTTGGTCAATATCAGAAGACAGAGAATTCGTCTGTGTTTCTGCACAAAATTAATATATTCAATTCAATTTTATTTCTAAAGCATTTTGAACAATGGACATTGTCTCAAAGCAGCTTTACAAAGACAATAAATTATGACATGGCTTATAGGTTTAGTCCCTAACTGTTATCCCTAATGAGCAAGCGATGATGGCGAGGAAAAACTCCCTCAAATGATAAGAGGAAGAAACATTGAGAGGAACTAATATGTGGTTTCCTCTTTGCATGATAGAGTTTCAGGTAGCATTACTTGATGCAGTGACACAAAGTGGTGAACCACGACCCTTCCTTGCTTGCAAAGACTAAGCATTTGGTGGATGCTCCATCCTAATTTTGGAACCTCCCAGAACAGTTTTACTTTCTTTCCTTGTCTTATTTTGCCTCCTTTTCAGCTCATTTTGAGCATGTGGGTAGGCATTGATTTCTAAATTTGTTTATATATAACAAATAGAATTAAGTTTTCAAAAAATGTTTTTGAAAAAATCTTTTCATTGATCTTTTATCTGTTTAATAAAGGTTCAAGTGAATTAAGAAATTACAGATTTCAGTTTTTATTGCATTTTTAGAAAGTGTCCCAACTTTTCTGAAAATGGGGTTTGTATATTCTCTATTACAAACCTAAAATCTGTCCTTACTTTTTTATTGTAAAAGGTATCCCTATAAGAGACACAATGATATAATACATATCGAGCTCTTCAGCACTGCCTCTTTCCAGTACCTGCGTTCTATTATCGGCTGCAGCCAGGATTACATTTCCCATGTTACCATCAATAAGGGTGGCACCCATATCGTGGCCTTTTGCCCTTCACCTCATAACGGGACCACAGAAATCATTACCTGGAATCTAGAGACAGAGGATCATAAACATATGGCACGTTTCCCTGGCCTTCTGACTGCAGGTTGGTCAACACACATAATGCTTTAAACAATAAGGACATTAAATATGCACTGTATAAATACTTTATTATGATTAGATTTTAGATAAAGTGTGTGTAATTTATTTTTCATGACCTTAAGAATTACACAGAACTTCCATAGATTTATATGAAAGAGTAGACCCTGACCAGCTATTTAATTTACATCTAAATTAGTTGTAACCTACCACAATCATGGGTTTATAGCTATCTTTTATGTCTAGGTATATGTTCAGACCTGCGTTTCTGTATGGGGTTCTGTATGGGAGAGCGTTACCTGCGCCTGTGGAATCTGGTCTCCAGAATCAATGACCAGTCTCTCACATTCAACATCCACCGAGCACAGAGTGATGGCATTCAGGATATTATAGCTACAGATAAATATCCCAGGTAGACACTTGCATAGTAAGATAACAATAATATTTACTAGCATACCTTAATGATACATACTGTATACCATAACTGCAAAAAAAGTATCACTCAGAATATAATATAATATAATATAATATAATATAATATAATATAATA
>JAOVYV010000042.1:13883463-13901998 GCA_025674545.1 Hassar affinis | reverse complement strand
CAGTGAGAATCTACAATGTAAATAGTCATGAAAATAAAGAAAACGCATTGAATGAGAAGGTGTGTCCAAACTTTTGGTCTGTACTGTAAATCTGTGAGGATTAGAATATAAATTAACAAGAGAGGATAAGATCATCCAAGCACATTATATAGTGTGATCACAATGAACAATGTCATAGTCGCCCATTTTTTCAGCATGCCTCCAAGGCATATCTGCTAAATCTGTTTGCTGAATGCGATTTGCTCTGTGACCATAAAACGATATTTCTTAAATGTGATCTTGACTTAAGACATGTTACAGATCACCATGTTACTTTCTACTTATATTATGTCTACATTTTTTCAATATTAAATTATAATATTTACTATGACAATGAGTCAGTAGCTATAATGTAAGTCTTAACACGGTGATTTAAATAAAGCTTTTTTTTTTTTTTTTGACCCTTTGCCCCAGACTGAGTGCGTTACCTTAAAAGACCTCAGATTTTATACAGGCTTGTGTTTCTGGCAGACTGTGTGTGTAAAGTTAATAAGGCTTCTATAGAAAGGTAAAATGAAGGGAAGGAGATATCAGATGACCAGGGGAGCGTGTGACTGCTAGCCCAAAGCGGAGTGGTACAGTACGACTGAAGAAGGCCTCAGTCTGTCTGGACTCAGCAAATCGTGACTTGCTGTCATCACCTGTAATGGCCCAGGGAGAGGAAGGGCGGAAAAAAGTGCCCATATCTTTTTACAACTATTTGAATTAAGCTTCGACTTGGCTTCTCTATCCAGAGCTCTTTTTTTTTTCTTTCCATTTTTTTGTCCATTCCATTCTATTTCATGCTTACTGTAAATCTCCTTAAAGGTCTTCTTCAGGATTTCCTCTCTGTTTTTATGTATTTGATTTTTTATGTGTGTTTTGTGTGTGAAGATTATAATGTAACACTTTGTCTGTCTGTTTTTGCAGGATTAATAACTGTGTTGGGGAAGATAACCACTGGCTGTTTCTTCAGCTGTGTTTCTACACTCAGGTCCTGAGTCTCTACACTCTTGTGTTGGACTTCTGCCAGTACTACTACTTTCAGCCTCTAGTCTCAGTGGACAAGGTATGAGCAGGCTACACTTGTGTGTCTTGTTGTATAGATCAGATTTCATTTAGTTACTTCTAGCCTTTAGCTATGGTCATATATATATAAAGTGAAGGAAAGAGATATTTGCTCAAATTTATTAAGCAGAATTGAGTTTTCTGCTGGATTTTGAATTTTCTTAACTAGCCTGTATACAGAACAGTTTTCTGTGTAACTTCCTTTTCATCAGTGCTTTTCTTTGCTCCATATTGTTTGTGGTCCCAGAGAAATTACGTTTGTAATCTTAAAATTCCCCCAAAATAGATCTCAGAGTAAAGGGTAATTTACTGGTTCTACTGCATGGCCAAGATGTGGATTTAGTCCACAATGATCCAAGTTGTATGAATCTAGATCATATACCATGTTCACATAGGGTGTACATAAGGTATTATTTGGCAATTTCCTTTTAGGACAGTTTTGTCAGCTCGTACTGTATATGGAACAGAGTGGCTGGAAAATGTGGTTACTTGCCCTTGTGAGATTTGGGTGTCATTAGGGGTGGGAATCTTATGCTCTCTATTAGGGGTGTAATGCGATGCAAAAATGTGACGATGTGCATCGTGGAAATATCACGATATCTCTTGCTCTCTGTTTATGATGCCATCTAATGTATGTAATTTTGAACAGCATTTTTTGAACAGCAGAGGGCTCCACTCTAACTAACATGTCATACGTCATGCTCTCCTTCACCTCAGTCTGTGTCTCGGCTTCAAAACAAAAGCAAATGTGATGTAAACTTTGAAAGAGGCAGACAGTGTAGAGATAACCACAGCTGGGTGGACTTCGAGGACTACCCACTGCTATGTCACTATAACGGCACATGTGATCACCGGAGAGTGGGAAATGGTGAGCTTCATACTCCAAACTCACCCTCTTTTCGAGTCACACGCCGGGCTAAACATAGCCGAGGAAATCGGCTCTTTTGGAGTCAGAGCTTGAAGAAGCTAATCACAACAAAAAATATGTAGGTAGCTGCGAAGGTGGCTGGACTAGCACCACACATAAAGTGTCTTGCCCACAGCTCGCATCCCAAGCAGGACGAAACCGCATAAACCTCGTCACTCAGTTGTTGGGTCGAGTGAGGCGCATGGCTGCCTACTTCCATCACGTTATTACAGACACCCCCCCCCCCCAAAAAAAAAATAAGAAAGGAATATTTTCACTCAGCTATGTAAGATATGGTAAAGCTGCAAAAAACGTATACAAGAAATGTGCATTGTTTTATAACAATATTTTATGTTTTATAATTATAATAATATAATATAATATAATAATAATAATTTTTTATAATTGTTCTTTGTTTAAATATTGTTTAAAACATCATGATAAAATCGAATCATGAGCAGACTGTATCGTCACACCTCTACTCTCTATGCTTCGTAATAATTCAGTGTGTTTTCAATTCAGCTTGCCAAGCAACGTATGTTGATTCTACACGATTGCTTCCTTTTCACCTTTCTGACATCTACATCTACATTTCTACATCTAAAAACACAGACTAAAAAGCCGTACTTGTTTCAAGGTTCTCTGCAGCATGTTTTCCTGCAGTTCTCGATAGAAATATGCATTATGTTTTTGTCTTTTTCATTTTTAAAATCAGTCTGTATGGTCACTTTTTCTTCCTCTAATATCATCTTGACCAATTCCCCCTCACCAGTTAGGTCTCCTTTTTAATATGAAGGTTATCAAAACTGAATACTGCCCCCTTACGCATACAAGAGCTCACAGCCACTGTCTCGTGCTGCTGTGACTGACAGGATATGATGTGGAGACGGAGTATGTCAACCCTCCTAAAAAAAAAAAAAAAAAAGAGGGCAGAGCAAATTCTACTCCTAGCCACACATGGCTGTGGTATCACCATTTTTCGAATCCACAATCTCCAGACGGTAAGGCGTACTCGTTCTGCTTTGCCACTCGGGACCACACAGCCACTTTTAAACCTAAAAATCTTCAGACTTGGCTTTGATCTAAGTGTTAATTCCATAAAAAAAAAAAATAACATGCACCAGAAAGTGCCTGTCCACTGTAGTCACTCTGCGTCAACACTCAATTCAATGAATTTTCACTCATTCTCTCCCAGATTAATCAGTGCATTCACAATGACAGCTGAAACAACTGAGCCATCTCCTTGGCAGCGCTTGCTGGCCTGTATCTCATTTCCTGTTTTTGTTTTGCCACATTGTGTGTAGGTAAACGAACCCAGTTGAGAAGTGTGAGGCGGGGTGTTTATACACAGAAGGGCCTGTGCAGGAGAGATAGAGGCGTTATCTCTGGGAAAGCTCGACTTTTTTTGGTGATGTGTGGAATATGCTGAATTGGGATGCGTGTTCGGAGTGATACAGGCGCAGAGAGCCTCAAGCCAGACAAATGAACATGAAGCACTGAATCACTGTTAGGAACAACAGCAGCTCCTAATGAGCCCTGTGGAAATGCCGTTTTTGTTTAAGTGTATGTGTGTGAACTGACGTGTTGGAACAGAAATTAGGGATGGTTGCATGCGTGTGATTTTGTTCATGCCGATACATTCTCTTTCTTTGTTTCCTAGGAGTTATTTATCGTGCGTCATGAGTTGGCGCTCTTGCGTATGTCCTGCTTCATGGGATTGTTTATGTTTGGAGGAATGAGCGGTCTCTTCTACTCGCAGATCACAGGAATCCTTTCTGTGAGTCAATCTCCATCACTTCTCTCTTTACCCACTCACTTTTTTCCATTTAAACTCCGTTACCATTGTTCACTGTATACATATATACACGCATACGCATATCTGTCAGGGACACGGTAATGATCGCTATTTGAGTTCATTCATCTTCAGTGAACACTTTATCCTGGTTAGAGTCATGGTGAATCTGAAATCAGGACCCGGGTTAGACTGTGCACGAGGCAGGCTTACACACTGAATAGGACACCGGTCCATCACAGGGCACCCTGCGCTCACACGTTCACAGCTGCACTGCCTGGCGATGCCAGATTTGCGCACATCCTAATAACTCTGGCTGGCTGTGTGCTGATTCTCGCCCACAGAATTACCAGAAGTTGGCATAGACAGAATTTTGGAGAACATGCATAAAAAATCTGTGCTTTCTCACTTCACTGAACATGGATTTGAGGACTGTAATGAGGCAGAATGCTAATCACATTTGACTCTGATCCTTTGATTGACAACTTCATGCGAGAAAAGAGGATTAGGGTGTGACCTGGCTAAATTCAGAAAAAAAGACCATGTTCTTTGACAAAGAGCACGCTTTATGTAGCTTTGTCTAGATTTGTGTTGCCTGGTTATATCCTTTTCAATTTGTAACTGCAAACAGGAACCGTTTCTCTCTGTTCAGTTTGCTCCGGTCCGGGAAGAACACAAACTTTTATACACTGGGATGTCATGCCTTTCTTTACATACAGTTCCAAATATAAAAATGTCAAACTATATTTTGATTAGAACGATCAATTACACCCAAATAAATGCAGGACAGACTTTTATGTCAGTACCCCATTATGTGTGCTGTTTAGTGTGGATAAGTATAGTGTCCAAGAAAAGAGAAGAAGAAAGGAACTCGATCAGTGTTAACAGCTCCTCATTAACCTTTTGAGTTCGAAAAGAATAAAGATGAAAACGTTCCTGCTGAAATCATCTTTATGGTATAAATTCGTTTGAATTATGGCAAGCATCCTTTTCAAAATGGGCTTTTGCCACTGCTTGTCCTTACGATGACTTTACAATTTAAAAGGATCCGCGCAGTTAAGCAGCGAAGAGGCTGTGCCTGAAGCTTTACTTGTTTCATGGAGCAGAACTCCCAAATGACATGCATATGGGGCTTCTTCCATTACTGGTATGTCATTTGCTTAGTTTTGGAACAGGTTCTTCTTTCCTAATGCCATACCTCTGACCATCCATATTACATGCCTCAGAGAGCATTACATATCTGTGGCCAAGATGGACCGAGATTGAAATCTGATTAGATCCAAGCAGGGGCTCCAGGAGAAGTAGCTGTTTAACACGGTTATTATCACATTAACACGTCAGATAGTTTCCTACGTCTCTGGATATCCTTCAGTACACTTCTTGGCAGCAGATACACTGTCTTCGGCTTGAGTTGGAGTTTCTAATAGCGTCAGTGTTTTCCTATAGACTTACACTATAACATAGAAGTCCTCATGAAGACAGGCCCACGCCAACCGCAAATACGTTCCACCCTCTGACCCCAACATTATCTGCTAAGATGTATTATTAGACTTGGCTGGTCAGATGATATGCCAGTTGCTTGTCACCGATTACACTTTTGACTTCTGATCCCTGGTAAGATCTTCTCACATGTCTGTACAGAGTTCAGCACTGGATAGCATTTGTTGCCGTTAATGTCTTGACCCTAGACTAAACCCAGGCCTGTATGCATCATGTTTTAGGTTTAGAGGAGGTTTTTACGAATTGATGTTAAAAAGCGTATTTTTGATTATTAATGCACATGGATCAGTGTGAATTATCATATTTCTTTCTGGATTATCCATCAGTCACACTTCATCCCTCCGTAAATAGGTCCCTCAGTGGTAGAGCTAGGCTCACCTCATTTACATAATCGGCTGCAGTGTCTCTTTTTTGTCCCTTATTCGGGTCGTCTCGCCCCCTCACCTGGTGTGCAGGGGGTGAGTTTAGTAGGCTGACGCATGCAGCGTATTGTCCACATGCAGATGCCCCTCTTGGCCCTGCCAACTTGGCAAGGTGAAGAGGGCACCAGGGGCTTCTCTCTGCTGACAGCTTCACTGACTCTCTTTTGTCTTTGTGCACGCTGTAGAGTCTTTCATTCCTACCGTGGGAACGATGAGAAAGTGGTCTGCTACATAATCTTGCATCTAGGTCTAGAAAGTTCTAAAGTCAAAATATTCACAATATCTGCTCTTTTTCATATGAGGGAGCAATTAAATGGTTGTGTAGTAATTACATCCATCCTCTTCATTTTTTTGTTTCAGGACACTACCACTATAGAGAAAATGTCACACTCCTCAGAAGGGATGTAAGTGGTCCTGTTTCAACTTCTCTAGATGATATTTGGGTAAAGATAAGCAAATCATCCAAGGCATGCTAGTCATATGAAAAATGCTCCTCAGTTCGTATCGGAATACTAGAAGATGATATCTTGGATATTCTTGGATGTAAGATATTCTGGTTTGAGATATTCCTCTTTAATGAAGTGCATTTATGTCTGGCTCGCAGCAGTGCTTATCGGTCGTGGCAGCAGTCGTTGGCCGAGGTGTTTGGCACGCGCTGGAAGCTCCTGTGGTTCCTGCCGTTCCGAAGCAGACGGCCACTGTACCCGAGTTCCTCCTCCCACTCGCACGTGTAGCAAAGCAGCAGAGAACCTTCTACTTTACACTCCTTTCTCTTCTCCACTCCGTCGCTTCACTGTGGCCTAACACTTCCGAGGTACCAAAACAAGCAATCTTCTTCAGGTTTTGCTCTGTTAATGAACTTGACCGCACTGGATATGATGCCTCTTATTCCACAGCCAAGTTCTTGTCCCATGGTATTATTAGAGTCAACTTTTGATTTTGGTAGTGTGCTTTTTTTTTTTTTTTTTTGGGGATTTGGATTTGGATTGGTTCTGAAAGCTTTGTAAACGGCGTGCAAATGTGTGTATTTATGATGTTAGGGAACATCAGGGTACGACTGAATTAAAGGGATGTTTCCAGGGTAACACTCCGTGACTCGGTGATTGGCAGGGTGCAGCTTAGGCTGAGAGGCTTTATCTCTGGCTTATTGGGGTGGGTGGCTGATGGCTCTAGAGGTGAGCCATGACCTCTGGCAAGAGCTGAAGACAACCTCAACAGTAACTCTGCTCACAAACACTTAGCCAAGCATCATGTACCACAACGCTGAATCCTCAACTTGAATACTGATCAGGTGGCAGCACAAAGATGCATTCCCAGTCAGTCACGTTTTTGCCTCTTACTTATTTTATCACTTGATTTGTGCCTTTTGGAATTATATCAAAGAGTTTAGGTAATTTTTTATATATATATATTTTGCCAAATTATTTAAACTTGTATATTGATGGTACGGGAAGCAGTTATCCTAACATCCTAATTTTTAAAGACTGTTTGTTTATGCTTTTATTTATTTATTTTTTGTTTGGTTTTTTTTTCCATATTAAACCTGTGTCAATTTTTCAGCCAAATGCACAATTGGTCTTTATTAATAGAACACTAATAAATTGTACTGCAGATATGTAGATACTCTGTACCTAAGGCTTTAAGAAGGGAATGTTTGTACTATGTAGTTTGTACTATGTAGTATATTTAGTTTGTTTTGTAATTGTCGTATGTGAAGTGCCTCCTTAGCTCTGCTCGGTTGTTTCTCTCTGTTCCTCTTCATTTTTATTTGTATACGAATAGTTTCTTTGGGGAAGGTTGGCATGGAAAAATGCCCGCTTCATCATTTGGTGAAAACCGATGCAGTCAACTCCAAAGAAAATTATTGGCAACCTTCAAACAATATGCTATAAAACAATTATTATATACAACGATTAAACTTTTCCATTTGCTGAAGATGATACTTGGCTTTCCTCTAAGGTCATTCTCATAAGAACCTAATTCTCAAAAGTATTGACACGTGTAAAGAATATTTAAAATAAATGCAACAATAAACTTTTAAAACAAGAGACTGATTGGTTATTGGACCTTTCACAATAATCAATCAGGTGTTCTTTATAAATGAAATATAACAGTTAAACATAATCAAGGTCGGTTTGAGTAAATGAGCATATGACGATGAGTCAATTGATTCTGTCTATGTGGCTCTTGTGAAGCCTGATGGCATCATGAATTCCACCACGTGTCCGGATATTTAAGCCCAAAGCTGGGTTCAGAATTCGCCAGTTGAAGAGCATTCAAAAATATCAACACGGTATCAGAAAATATAAAAAAAAAATACATGATCTGAACCGATTAGGTTATATCTGCATCTCCAAGTGTACAAAAAATAAATGAGTTTGAAATGTCTAGCATCTTTCTGCAGCCTGCGTCTTCACCGAATATTAATTTAAGGGGTGCAGATCATTTTTAAAGGAGTGTTTTGTGAATGTGATTTTTAATCCTGACTTTTTATATTATGATAATAAAAAAAGAATTACATGCTAAAGCTTAAAACATCACCAAATGCATGTTATTCCTTTTTGCTTATATAAATGAGGGGTGCCAATAATTATGGAGTTGATGGTAGTCTTAGCTTTTTAGTAGGAATTTTAATGAGAGAGTTTTTGTTTTGTAGCCTTCCATTATATGTACAATTTTCTATTGCTTTAATTATGAAATATTTGGGGATCTGATCAAAGTCTGAGCTTTAATACTGTCTAAAAATGACCATGAAAATCAGGTAAACACAAATTAGAGGCTCTCCATCGTAAGATGATTTTTTTTTTTGGATGGTAATGTTGCCTTATGTCTAAATAATGTTTTAATTTCTTTGAATATTGTCTACAAATGTCAAGCACAGTCTTGATAGTCTGCACTGAAATGAGCATGCATTACTCTCTCCAGATGCTTTGAAAATATCAACAACCCTGGCAACAACTCCTGAAAGCTTTACAGAAAAGTAGAACGTTTAAAAAAGTTGCTTTGGGTCAGAGCATGGGGGAAAAAAAAGATGGAATATGGAAATTCAGATCTTATACTACAGTCTGCAAGGTTAAGACTTGGTTTAATTGTTGCTGTGCATATTGTACATCTCTTAATTTGTGTGGGCGTTTTTGATTCTGTTTTTCATTTACCTGTTACATGGTAACTGAACGCTCCTTTATGTATATGCACACGAGAATGGATCGTATGGCTTTGTTTAAATCGGAACTTTAGTAAGGTTGATTTGAGTATTGTTCGTTTACCTTTTACCTCACATTTGTAGTATAGATAATTATTGATGAAGTTGCCTCCTTCATGAATACTGAATAGTTCTCAATGACTAGTTTAGCTAGTGAGCTGTAAGATTATTAAGAGGTGGCAAGTTGAACAAACTAGCTCCAAAACTCATTTCCCAACATGTCCTGACTGAACACTGATTCTTTTGTCTTGTTCTAATGTACTGCACTTACTGTACCGTTTATCAGACATTTTAAGTTTACAACAATGTTTCTCAATAATATAAAATGAAACTGAGGTTTTTTTTATTATACTGCTGCCTGAATTGCCCTAAAATGCTTTACCTCTTCATTCAAATGCATGCATGGCTTTTGTGCATTTTCAGTGTAATGA
This sequence comes from Hassar affinis, assembly GCA_025674545.1. NCBI lineage: Eukaryota > Metazoa > Chordata > Actinopteri > Siluriformes > Doradidae > Hassar > Hassar affinis. Next base: position 13,892,658 of record JAOVYV010000042.1, on the reverse strand, counting down.
CAACACCGTTGATATGATAAAGTGAAACAGGGGTGTGCATGAGGGCTCGGACCCAACTAAAGGTCCCATAAGTGAGCGGTCAGATAGGAAGGCCACTTTCATTTGCATGGGGGTGTACTGGGTGCTCGTGCTCATTCATCTTCAGTAACTGCTATATGCTGGTCAGCATTGCTCTGGTTTAAATAGCACATTTGTTCATATTTTGTTACACAGACCCAGCTAAGTTCATGAGAATTTATCCTGAGCAGGGATACTCCCATGCACACCTCCATGCACACCTAGTCCCAGAAATAAAAATAGTCCCATGCACACCTCTAGATTAAAATGAACCACAATGTGGTTTAGTGAGAGCAGTCTGCTAATTGTATACAGCACCGTTTAACAATGTTATGGCATGTCTATAATATCTGTACATTCCCATCCATATTCTTATTATATTGTGTGAAATACGTATGTAGTCAAAGGCAAACTCAGTTTAAATTTACTCAAAGTACTCATATAAACTTATAGGTGTATACTTGTACCCTAGAAAGCAATAAGACCTGCTCAAATCTTCACTGTGCTATAGTGTGTGTGTATATACACAAAGAAAATACTTTCAGTGTTTTCAATGACTAACTTAATTTTATTTGATAAATATAAACAAATTTAGAAATGGATGCCTGCAACAGCACACAACTGGGACAGAGGCATATTTACCACTTCAAATAGCAGACATATCTGGGCTGCAGGCAGGCCAGTCAAGCAACGCTGTTGTAACTGGTGCAGATTGAGGCCTGGCGTTGTCCAGCTGAAATAGACATGGAGTTTCTTGGAAAAGATGGCATATTTTTTGCAAAATATCAATATAAGCGTCAACATCAATGATACGTTCACATATATGCAGATCTCCCATGCTGTGGGTCTCCCTCAGAACTCTATCCAACCACTACAGCTCATCCAGAATGGAGCTGCACGTCTTGTTCTCAACCTCCCCATGTTTTCACACACTACCCCCTTACTCCGCTCCCTCCACTTCCAATAGCCGCTCGCATACAGTTCAAAACCCTAACCCTCACCTACACGGCAAAAACTGGACCTGCACCCACATACCTCAAAGCTCTCATCACCCCTCGCTCCCTTCGGTCCTCCAGCACCGAACGACTGGTTCCACCATCTACCAAGGGCAAACACTCCTCACGACTCTTCTCCATATTGGTACCGAGGTGGTGGAATGAGCTTCCTGTAAGTGTCAGAACAGCCGAATCTCTGTCCATCTTCAAACGACGTCTCAAAACCTTTATTTTCCAAAGATTCCTAAACTAGGTATCCTTTTCATTAAAAAAAAAACCCTTTTCATACCTGATTGTACTCTTAATAGCCATCTGAGCTAGTATCAGAATATATTTGTTGATGGTGACCTTAAAGCACTTTTTGTAAGTCGCTCTGGACAAGGGCGTCTGCTAAATGCCTAAATGTAAATGTAAATGTAATGATGCACCCCCATGCCATCACAGATGCTGGTATATGCACTTTTCATTGGTAACAGCCTGGATGGTCTTTTTCATCTTTGATATATAGAATCTGACTTTACTTTTTTCCCCAAAAATCAAGATGAAACTGTAGACTTGTCTGGGCCCAGAGAACCCGCTGGTCTTTCTGTGCAAAATTAATATATAGCTTCCTTTTTTTATAATATATAATTTCAGTTGCATTTCTTGATGCAGCGGCAGACTGTATTAAGTGACAGTGAATTTCCTTATTACTCCCGAGCCCGTGTGACTGTGTCCATCACAGTAGCATGACAGTTTCTCAAACAATACCACCTGAGGGCCCGATGGTCATGCACACTCAGCAGCGGTTTTTGACCATGACCTTCACTCCTCACCAAGACTTCCCCTGACTCCCTGAAATTTTTCATGATATCATGAACTGCAGATGGTGACCTGAATTCTTTGCAATCATGCACTGAGAAACACTGTATTTGAACTGACTGACAATTCTCTCATGAACTTTGGCACAGTGTTGAACCATGACCCATCCTTGCTTGCAAAGACTAAGCCTGTGGTGGATGCTCTTATTATACTCCATGTTAATGACCTCACCTCTTAGCAGTTAAACTGCTAATTGAGGAACCTTCCTCCCAACTTTTTTGAGTGTGTTGCAGGTGTCACCTTCTGTAGTTTTTTATATTTACAAAATACAATTAGGTTTCTCAGTGAAAACCCAGAAAATGTTAAATAAAAGTGGTTTAGTAAATTAGTTACATCTTTTATTGCATTTTTAGGAAGTGTCACAACCTTCTATATATAACTATATATAATATATAACCATATACTTGTATAGTTATATAACTATATATATATATATATATATATATATATATAACACACACACTGAATATACTACACACATGCTGACATTTTTATCATGCGAGTTTGCCATGACCAGGCAGCACTGTTTGTCCTATTTGGTTTGTATGCTCTTCCTATCAGTAGAAACTGCATACTGGAAATGTACATTTCTCTCCTCACTACCGTGAGCTCCTAATTCAGGTCTAAGGCTATGTAATCACACTTGGGCTCTTCTATTGACTCTCTTGTATCCATATTCTTTTCATGTGGTGTGAATCAAATAATATATTTTCCTTTGTTCTGTGATTGAGACTACACAGTAATAGAATATATGAATTGTTATTTATTAGGGTGTTTTTTTTTAATAAATAGTCTTTTAAAATCTGTAATATTGACTCATTGATTTGTGTGTGTGCTGCATGTGCAAGTCTTGCTTGTTAGATTTCAAGATGTTCCTAATGTTCACCATGTATTATTAAGTGCCGTCATCTGCCTTGCGTTGTCCTCATGGATCTCCCATTCGTCCCCGAACAGAGGTGCAAAGGTCTTCTCTCCATTTGTTTCTCTTTAATAGACTTTCCCCATGACCTCAAAGCAGACCATCTGTGAGGGAATCTCAGCCGTCAATCAGTGCATGCAGGTTATTTTTCTAATCTTACACAAATAAAGCTCAGCTCTTTGCTCCAGGCTGAGGCTCCCTACATTCCCATCTGTGTTGCTCTGAGAACCTACGTGATCCTCTCGGCTTGCTTTCCAGCTCACTGTTCTCTTTTGCACTCATTCACTTATCCCATCTGCTATCTGGTCATAAAGGGTGTCCTACTCTGTTGTGTTCTTCCTCAGTGCACGCACAGCTAATTCACAACAGCTATCATTTAACTGCAGTTAGGCTGATTCATTCTGTTTACCAAAAAAAAAAAAAGAAGAAGCCAAATGTCTTTGAATAAATAAACTGAAGTGTATCTAACATTCTCCACATGACTTATCAGTGTTCAGAGGAGTGTTGATATTAGCAAAACAAATAACCAAATGACAAACATGGCGTAATGGTTAGGGCTCTACAGTATATCCTGGTTCTAGCATTTTGTAAATGGTGGCTGTGTACATCTGTTTCCAGTATTCTAGGGAGAAAAAAAAAATCTACCGTCGATCAGACTTGCTTTCATATGGGCTACAAGGTGGAAACAGCTTTGCATTGGTGTCTCATTTCCAACAACTGGGCAAAGCAGCAAGGCATGGTGCAGCATTATTTCCTGCTTCCTGTCCAGGGTGTATTCCTGCCTAATGCTCCTGGATGAGCTCTGGCTCCACTGACCCTAAGTGGAAGTTTTTACTGAAGACATTTTTTTTTCACCCTGTAAAAATCAAGCTCAGATTAATTCATCAATGTCCTCAAGGCCAATCGAAACTTTTGGGTAGATGCACAACTGGCAGCTCATTTGTAATTTTTTTTAAAACAACAGTTTTACGAAGAGCCTTTCTTGTTAAGTCTCTACAGTTTTGCTTTTACTTTTCACAGCTAAAGTTATATAATAATCCAAACTTATTTATAGTGTTTAGTCAGTGCGATTATTTCTCTTAATTCAGCCTGTTTGAGGAAATCAGCATATATTTTACCTAACACACTGATAAAAGAAAAAGATCACGCTGTTATTTGCCTTATTGCGGAACTCAGTTGAGCTCACAAGACTTTAAAATAAAGGATTTTTTTTCATCACTCATTTGTTTTGCGTATGCTCAGCAAGAAGGACATAATGGTGCAATGACAGGTTTAAATTTAGACACACCTATGCGTTTGTATGATCAAATGCACACTCTGTGGCATAAACGATTATATGAAGCATGCATCTAGCCATCAGACTACACGTCTTCGCTATCTGTCTGTAATGCTGGCTTGATTCCAACCTAAGCATAAGTCACACATCTGCGATTTCCCAGTGTTTATATGAACTCAATATGCACAGCCATGTATTGTTTCCTGCACTCCAGAAATGTTAAAGCACTCCCAATTGGGTTTCAAATTGTTTGATTTTGGTAATTTATGCCAGATGTAACCTTTTATTTGGACGTGTGAGGATCTGGCGTGGAGTATTTTTGTGGAGTGTTGTGTCTCTCGGTGGCGCTGGCCCAATGCCCCACGCCTGCTCTGTCTGGCTCTCTCAGGCTCATGCCCTGCTGTTTGCCACCATCTCTCTGGTGATGGGCACCGTGCCACACATGGCTGATGTGACAGTTAAGTGCTGCTTTGAGTTGCCAGTTGGAGTTCCTGGCATCTCCAGTGCCCTGATGCCTTATATCTGTTTAATCAGTGCTTGAAAAGCACACAAGGCCTGTTGGTATGTCCCCAGGACCGTAAACACGTAGGCCATGACCACAGCTTTGGGGTTTGGCACCTGTGCGTGAGCACTTGTGTGAAGTTAAGTGTAGACCTGTATTATCTTCTAGCTTGAAGTCTCAGTAAACTTTGCTAACAATGTAGTCAGTATGTCATTTTATAAAGAATGAGAGTCCTATCTGAGCACCTTTCCTCTTGCTCTTTGTTTCTGAAAAAAGCAGCATAGAACAGCTGTGGAGCCAGCTATGGATATTATCTGTGTGGCGAGTAGAATCTCCCTCCCTTTAGCTGAATGGTTGCTGTTATTGTTTTTAGCTCCAGAATAAACTATCACACATCAAATTATCCAGTATAGGTCATTGGTATTTACAAATTTGCTAAAAGCCTGCCAGCTGCTTAGTGAAGGTGTTTCAAACTGGAGCTGTACAGTATACATACTTAGCTCATTGTTATACAGGAAGTTCAGCTACCTGAGTCCTGAACTGGATGACTCCTGGTCTAAACTGCTCTCTGAGGATCACCTGAGAGCCAGGGACTCGGAATCAAGTTGCCTGGCTTTAATCCTGCAAAGAATGTGCCTGTGATTCCCTCAGTTTTGGTGCTGAGTGAAACTAAAAACACCTCTTGAACAGATTTTATGGTACTCTAATGGACAAACTTTGTTCATCAGAAAGCACCTGCTTGTCTTCTGCAAACAATGAAACACTGTTTACATAGTCTAAATAAATTATGATTTTGATATAAAAGTGGACCAGTATCTTAATTAACCCTTCTTCTATGTTTTTTTTTACTTAAGAACAGTGAAGTATGACACATTTCACATCGCCGGATCTAAATGGCTTCATGTGATGGACATTTCGATAAGTGAAAGTGCTCTACGACTGAAGCCATCCCTTTGTCGGCCGAGCAGAAAGGGGAGACTTCGGGGAGGATAAACTTTGCTTAGATGAGAGGAAAGGCAAGCCTTTTATCTTGGGCAGGCACTGTATTCTACACAATGTCTCTCCAGTACAGTCTAACAAAGAGCTCCTTATGTACTTCCTCTGGGCTGGCAGGCCTAATACCGCAGTGCTGGGGACGGTTGCGAGGAGACGTCTTTTAGATACTGGGCTTTGGATGGTGTGGTGGATAAAGAACAATTCATTGGTTCGGTAAAGTGTGTGTGTGTGTATACATGTTCGTTATGCCCTGCTGAAAGGTGGTGTCTAAACCCAAAAAGAGCTAGTTCCACTGTGAAACCGATCTCTGCCCCACGTCTACCTTATTTGAACTTCCTTAGTAGGCTTGCCCACTATTCGCATCCTTTATCCTAAAAAAAAGGTCATCTGGAATGTAATGTATCTTTTTATTGAATGTGAGTGGCTAGCTAGCTGCCTGCTTTGGTAATTTGGGGAGTAAATTGTAACTGCCACACAGATTTACAGTTGTCTTTGAAGTATAGTGCGGAATTAGTCTTTCAGCTACATCCCATATGTTGCCCAAACCCTGAATTTACAAAAATCTATATATCTACCTTGGAGAAGTCTGTCTTCTCATTAACTCTTGCAGAACCCTCAAAAGCCCCAAAAGCCCCAAAAGCCACCCGCCCTCCATCGTCATGCTTGGATGCCTCCCGTCCTGATGCTGTCTGTCCTCAGCAGGGTCTCTGTTGATTGGCTCGATGTGTGTCCTCCTCAGCGCCGTGGTGTGAATGACGGCCCCTGTCAGTGCTGACGGGCTTCCCCGCTGCTCCATATTCTTCCTCTGACTGACAGTTGCTCGTACCTCCTCTGAGCCACCCCAAAGGATTGCCTGTGTCATGGCAGGGCCACCTCGCCCTCTAAAGGAGGAAAAAAAGACTCTTGGCAGAAAGTCTTTAATGTTGCTCCCAGGACACTGAGAGTGTGAGTGCTGACCTCGAAACAAACACAAGGCTCTCTCACTTGCCTCAGACAGACTTCATTGAAAAGGTTGGATCGCCATGGGTTACACCAGTGCAAGTGAACAGAGGTGGTTTCTTTTAATTATTTATTCCCACTAGGTTGTTTTCATGAGGCAGTAATCAAATGAGCAAACTATGGTTCATTTTAATATGACCCAAAGGACCCAATGGTTTTTATTATATACGTAATTGCGACTAGAAATAATGCTGACACTGTTTAAACGTTTAGGAATAATTGCAATTAAATATCATGTTAAATATTAAATATTAAATATCATTGGGTTTTGCATGGCTATGGATCCTGTTCTGCCGTTCAGTGTCACTAGCTTCAGAGACAATCTGTTAATATGAAATTGACTTTATTTTGTGTGTAAGTTTGCCTGTGAGGATACACGTCTAGTTTGTGTGGTCTCTGATTGTGGTTCTCTGATTGACTTGACCATGTTACTGGGACATACAAACACGTATGTTATGACTGGAGTCAATTAACTCCCACTGTCCCGCTCTTATTGTCCTAAAGCAGATGTCTTCTTTTTCTGTGGAGTGACAGGTGGTCATTTGCATTGGCCTATAGGAACAGTATGTATAGTAGCAATACTTCTTTACTGCACTTACGTGTGTTCTGGACTATTTCGACTTTACTCCAGTGCAAATGTTTGTGTCGATTTTACTTCACAACTCATTTATTATTTTAAAACATTTAAAAAAGAAAAGTTGAAAAACTTTTACTCAGACCAACTTTCTCTGACAGTCTCACTTAATGAAATATGAAATTAGCATAAATCTGTAAATATATTCATACGTTTGCATAGGATTTTATCTGAAGTGACACACAATAATGGATATCAAGCTGATCCGGGATTCCAACTCACAATCTTGCTGTCACTACCACAGAGCCTTACCCAGTGATCTACCATCACCCCAAAATACACAGAACACACATCGTGCAATTCTGTGAATCATTCAGCTACATGTGGGTAAAAAAACAAAGTAAAGCTAATGACCCATTTGTGTTATAGCAGGAATATTTGGGTCCATTAAAGGCAAGAGTTGCCGCCAATCAATGTGATGTTATTCTGGCTGAAAACCTCTATAATTTAAAACTATTTGTAGTCTGATGGCAGTGCTCTCTTCCAGATTGACAATTTCCCCATCCATAGAGAATGAAATCTCCCTCGGCGTGTTTGATGATGATGAAAACTATGTGAATCCGAGAGAGGCAGAGGAAGAAGTATTCAGATCCTTTATTTATGAAAATATGACATGGGAAATGGGACTATTTGGTGGAGCTGTTCACAACTCGTTGTAGTCATTTGAAATGTGACCTGACTACACACTGCTATTTGTAAGATACCAGAAGCCATAAAGTTTGAAAACCACTGGTTTAATCTTTACAAAGTGTACCTCAAAATTGCAGTTAAGTACTGTAGTTGTAATTCAGTAATGTACTTATGTGTGAGAGAGAGAGAGAGAGAGAGAGAGAATTCCAGGCATGATTCATGACATTACAGACACCAGTTACTCATAAAATAAAAGTATCTATAAATACTTTTGCTCTTACCATCAGCAGATCTCAACCCAGCTGAACACCTATGGGAGATTTTGTACTGATGATTTAGACAACTCTCTCCACCACCATCATCAATTCACCAGTTGAGAACATATAATTTGAAAGAAAGGTGTTAATCCCTCCAGTATAGTCCCAAATTATGTGCCAAGATGTTCTGGTGGCTCCTGATGGCCCAACACCATTTTTAAACACTCCATGACTCTATGGATTTATCTTTAATTTTTCACCCATCCATAACTGAGAGCTGTTTGTACCCACTTCATTTGGTTAGCCATCTTTAGATCAAGCTTGTGCTGCATGGATATTATCAGTATACTGTATACTCCACACCATTTCAGTCAGTAATGTTGTAATTATTTTGTCTGGGCTTAGGTGACTGTAATAAGGCTTGTAGTTCCTACACAGGATCCCTGGTTCAGTTCTGCTCCAGGTTCTCCAGTTCACACGTACTTTCACAGATCACCTCATGCTGGTATGCTATGGTAAATGAGTGTGAATGTGAGTGTACATTGTGCTCTGCAATGAACTAGCATCCCATACAAGGGTGTATTCCCACCTCACACCTGAACAGGAAAAAGCAGTAACTTAAAATGAATTAAAGTTAATATGAATATGAAGTTAAAATGAATTCTACAGCATAAACATACGGTACAGTAGATTGACCATACATAAACCATATGAAACTACACGGAAAGATCATTGCGTACTTCATACCCAGCATTCTGCACTCTTATAGATTCATGAAACCATAATGCAAGAGCACAATCTAGTTTTATACCTATTCCAATAATACGCACAAAACTAAGACCATGGAATTGTAAGATTTTAATGACTTTTGAAAAGCATGACTTTATATAGTGAAAGGTTTAAAACTGGATTTCCTTTGAAATAAATTGACCAATTATATTCATTTATTACAGTGAAGAGCTTATTATTTCTTAACCTACACATAACCCAAACCAGTCATGCCTTTAAAATGTAGTGTTGGAATAGTTTACTTTGTACTGGTTTCCTAGCTTTAATTAAAAAAATATTA
>JAOVYV010000042.1:13846268-13879296 GCA_025674545.1 Hassar affinis | reverse complement strand
CCTAAATTTAAAATAGTACAGGTATTTGTGAATATTTTGCAGAATTTGTACTTGACATGACTTGACACTCACCTCTCATTGCGACGCCTCTTCAGATGTTGGCATGTGTGTTGCTGTTCAGTGAAGTGTGCACAGGGGCCATGCGTGTCGTCAGGGTCAAGCAGGTTGTGCGGGTTGCGTAACCCTGCGCTTGGCTTGATGTCAGAGGGTTAAGGCTGTGTCAGGGAGTCCACTCTCTCCTCGTCAGGGGGAAAAGAGGTCTGTCACGCTGTGATAGGTTACAGATCATATCGTAATCAGCCGCCCGTTATTGAAGTCCATGTTGGATCCAGTTTTGTGATGTGGTGAAAGCAGCAAGTGGTAACTCTGAGCCGTAGCTGTTGACTCATAGTCCATTTAGGGACTGGAAAAGAAGTGAAATCCGTCTGCCTTTTTCTGTCAGCCTTCGCCCCGACGCCGATTTGCCGTAGAAATGATTTTGCTGGATTTTTCTGCTGCTGCCACTGAGTCTGCTTGAAAGTTGTGTCTCCTTTCAGCCTTTTATGAATACTGCGGTATTTAGTCGGATACGGTCGTGCCCTGCACTTGCTGACATTTTTCTCTCTGTTTGTCCATTTTATGCTGCTGGTGAACAATGGGCTTTTGTCTGTCCTCTGCACTAAATGAAACTACTGCTGGATCATAGTCTACTAGGACTACTAATTTCTTCTCAATGTTCAAGGCTAACTTTTCCACTATCAGTCACCTTAAGTCCTTAATGCTTCCATCTGTGTGTCATTACTCAAGCGCATGGTTTGGGCTGGAAGTGTAACTTAATTTTAACATTTGTTTTGGTTTTGGCTACATCTGATCATTATGCACAGGTAAATTTCATTAATATAAAGAAGTACGGAAATAATTCTTGCAAGTCTGGAAAAATCGTTTCTATCCTTTTTTTGCATGTGAAACTACCATATTGTAAGAAATTTAAAGATCTTTTGTTGCATGATGTCTAAAATGTGTTTTGAGAAAATCAAACTTCTAGAGAGCATAATTTGTTCAGAAAACACATGCCTTCATTTGAACTCATTGATATAGTTACAACAGACCTTAAAGACCATTTCATTTCAAGTTTTCCTTTACCTGCTTAGTGCAGAATCTTACAGACATTCGGGATTTGAAAGCTTTGGGATGTTATGAATATGGGGCCTTGCAATTACGTGGTTGAAAGATTTATCAAACTTTAAAATAATTAGATTATTTTTACGTTGATATAGTTGTAATTATATTATGTTAGGTGTTGGTTTATTTAATGGAATTTGTAATATTTTGTTTTATTTTGGATATCCATATACCTTTGTTATATGGTTTTATTGTACCTCAAGTATGTAATTACTGAGATTACTGTAATTACTGCATGTTCTGTCTAACTCTGGTTGTTGTCTGGATGTGCACTGAAGGTACTGACAAGAGAAAGATATCAGGTCACATGAGGACTCACCTGCTGAATGCTGAACAGCATTTAAACGTACACGTTTATTTACAGGTGACGAAGGATATTTCAATGGTGGGGGGGGGTCGGTAGGTAGGTTTATAAACACAGCTAGGGGTTCATGTTTTTTCTTAATCCAATTACAGTGAAGGAAATCAGAACCCGTCATTATCACAGTCACTATATTTATTATTGTATTCCTACAGTTGCTAACTGGTCCCTTGAAGTGAATGGGTTTACCTTAGTAACACAAAAAACAAGCAGAAAGGAAGGCTATAAATAATGGCAACGTAATGTGTTCTGCATCTGGAAAGTTCATCAACAGAAAGCTCTTTGAATCTAATAAATGGACGCAATATTATTGCAAACGTTTTAAGTATGTTTGTGAAATAAATCTGCACTGATGTGGTCTGTGGAAGCTGTGGGGTTCCTGTGTGTAAAAAGTTTGAGAAGTGCTGACTTAAGGCATAGAAATAGTAACTAAGACATACAGGAAGCTGAACTGAGCAGATGCTGGGGTGGCTTGTGCAGTGCGGAAACCTGCATTTATCACTAATCCTTGTTGCCAACAGTCGTTCATTAAGGTAAACGATTATGACCCCCCCCCTTCCAATTCTTTGACGTTTTTCTCACCGTTATTTCTCAGGAAGCCCCTGGCTGGCTCGCTCTGTACAGCTGGGAGACTGATGTCAGTTTGTGTGCAGCCTCTGAGCAATCTGGCCTTCAGACGATGCTCCTGCTTTCTCGGCCGAATGTGGGTCAGAGATTAGCATAAAACCAACTAATCATGAATAACATTAGCATTTACTAAGGCAGTAATTAAAAGGATTAGTGGAAGGGTAGAAATAAATGAGGAATCCCTCCAGTGGCTGTGTTTATGATATGCTCTGAAGGCTGCTGGGCTATAATGCTCAGGAACATGGGATCTCATGAACGCAATTGTATTCATGTGTATACATAAATATAGGAATGAAGAAAAAGAATATGTTGTTCTTTTATTATTTCTTTTGTTTGGTTTGAGTAGATGACCGTGAGTAACTTTAGGATTTTTAAATGCAAAAATGAAAAGAAAAACCTGGCAAATTTGAATGAAATGGTCAGCCAAGGGGGATTTTAGTCTGAACCTCAAGTCAATTAAAATTGGGGAACGCATGCCAGGTGATTTCCTGCTCAAACTTGTTAACTGAATGTCTCTTGCTTGAAGCAGTTATTAATATGAAGGCTGACTATTTTGAAGAAGTTCCAATTTAGAGGTGATTTTCAAATTTCTTGAACATTTCTTTAAAACTTGTAGATATTATACTATTTTTCCATTCACAATCACGTGCTTTTGTTTAATTACACAGTAATGTGGTTTCATTTTTTTTTTTTCTTAACATGTCCAGGAACAACAAATTTATCTCACATCTTTTCTTTTTTCCAGTGAAGAAGCGGTTTCTTTATATCCTTTTTTTTTTCATATGAAACAACCATATAGTAAGAAATGTCCGTTATGTTAAAATCATTCATTGCATGACAATGCAGTGTGCAGGACATGCCATATAAGAAGTGTTCTAAGCAAATAAAACTTTCTACAGAGCATCATTTGATCAAAAAACACATTTAACTCCTTGCTATTGTTACAATTTATCTAAATCCCCATTTCATTTCCATGTTTGTTTTTAGATTTTATGCAACATGAAATTAAAAAATGGTGACATTTGTACCTGATAGAAGTAACTAAAGATGTTTTCCTTCACCTGTTTAGTAAGGAACTTTAGAGACCTTTGGGATTTGATCGCTTTGGTATGCTGTAAATATGAAATCTTGCAGTAATGCGGTTGAAAATTCATTTTCATCAGAGTATTTATCAAACCTTAACACAGTTTTAACAAACAGTGTACTTCTACTATACTACGTTTCCATTCAAAGTCATGTGCTTTCATTTAATTGTTTCCTAAACGTATCCATGAACAACAGATTTATCTCAAACTCATTAACATTTATATGAGAAATTCACATGCTGATTAATGTGTATTGTCCCTGATAAACAAACAAACAGATACATAAAATAGCAGATGAATAAACAGCCAAAAAAATAATCAAATAAAATGAACAAACAAACAGATAGACAGACAAACAAAGAAATAATGATTACTATATAAAACATGATAGCAGTTACTGTATAACAATAAATACAGTTTACATTACTGCTTTACGATAAATAACATAGAGTAATAGGCTTAAATGCTAGTACATATCGAGGATATTGTGTTTTATTACTGCTATCTAATAAATGTCTATTTATTTTTGCCCTTCATTTTGCTCAGACTCACAGTTATTCCCACTTTCTATTTTTAATCAGGGTAAACAGGCATCATATCGGATTGATATGTGTCTGAATTCACACTCAGTAGGCAATCTCTTCACATTCCACTCATAACACCATCACAGGAAAGGAGAACAGATGGCCAAAGAAGAGTCATAAATAGCTTGGGTCTGACCATAGTAGATAGTTAAGCAGTTGATGAAATCACTTGGCGTCCTGCAGCACATTTTTGAATGCAGAAGGTGTCGCATGCCATCTGTAAAGCTAAAACCTACTGGTGTAATTAGGGTTAAAATGAGGACCTTTTCAAGTGGCATGTTAGGTCTGCATCCCCTCGGTGCTATAGCCCTGTGCAGCGGTGCCTGACGAGGATCTGCCCTGTGTAATTACAGAAAAATGGCTCTCTTTGTTGGCTAGAGGGTCTGTAGGAGTGGGAAATAGATGCAAGATGAGAGCAGATAGGGAATGAGGATAGAAGAGGACAAGAAAGGAGAAAGGAGGCCCTGGAACACAGCACCTGGTTTTTATGAGGATGGACTGGTATGTTTGCAATGCTTGCAGTACCAGGACACTCACACCAGACAAATATTCCACTCAGACGAGTTCTGAAAAGGTTTTTTATTTCTAACCCAGTCTTACATAAGTGCAAAAAAACAATATTAAAAGAAGTTAAACACGGTGTACAGTATACGTATTGAAGCCATGCTGTGCAATGTTTCTTCACAGAGAGCCAGAACCAGCAGTTATAAATGTCACATCTGTAAAATTAAAGTTAAGGTTAGAGTTCGGATCAGACTTGGAGCATTTGTTTTGCACTTTTGTGTGGAGTGTTTTCTACATCCTGTTTGTTGAACCCCTGAGATCAGGACATGAGTTTCATCTGTAGACACTGTATTACTTTCAGCTGAATCTGCCATGTCCTGTGCTTTTGTAAATTAGTAGCTAAAATGACAAAGAAAGTGAAATAAAATAACAACTGGCTTGTCTGCATTACTGCATACATCCCAAGAGGAAGGTTTTATGAAGGGCTGTGTTTAATTAAGACATGCGAGAGGCCAGCAGAAACGCACATTTCATGCAGCAGAGGTACAGGCTTGTCATGTCAATCGACCTATTGAAGCAGGGAAAACGACAGACACACAGAAGAAGAAAGCGAGTACATAGTTTGTTTTGAGACGCTCTGGAGGCCTGCTGCTCTTTTCTTTCTGCTGTGTGTGTGTATGTATGTGTGTGTGTGTGAATTAAATGCAGAGGTTTTATCAGGATTCCTTGTTTACACCTTCTCTCTGTATAGGTGTGTATATAGCTGTCATTGCTGCATTGTTGCTCTTCACTTGACTGCCTACATACTGATTTCAAGCACTACACACACACACACATACACACACACACACACTTAATATCCTATAAACCCAAACACAACCGCAGGAACCGAAAGGAAATCCTTTGGCCTTTTTAAGTTTGGAATTTTTTTGGAAGTTTTCTTTTCCTTTCCCCAAGGAGAAGAATCACCAGCTGTCCAGCTGTGAGAATGAAAATCTGTAATACCAGTGTATCAGATTATACCAAATACCAAAATTGGTTACCTGTTACTACAAACCCCATTTCCAGAAAAGTTGTGACACTTTCTACAAATACAATACAAACTAAAAACTTGAACTTTTGAACTTTGAACTTGAACTTGTTGAACTGAACATTTTCAGTCTTTTCACTGAAAAACCTAATTGTATTTAGAAAAGCAACCTGAAACTGTATTATGCAAAGAGAAAGCCATCCACGTTCAACGGACATCAGATTTTGTGTCAAAGGTGAAAAAGACCATCCAGACTGTTACCAATGAAAAGTGCAAAACCTGTGACAGCATGGAGGTGCATCAGTGCCCACGGCATGGCTGATCTGCATATATAGTATGTGAAGGTACCATTGTTGTGGAGGCTTACATTGGTATTTTGCCAAGACATATGCCACTACCAAGACTATGTCTTTTCCCAGGAACTCCATGTCTATTTCAGCAGGACAATGCCAAGCCTCATTCTGCATGAGTTACAACAGTGTGGCTTGACTGGGCTGCCTGCAGTCCAGATCTGTCTCCTATTGAAAATGAACAGTGCATCATGAAATGGAGAATCAGACAACAGTGACCATGGAGAGCTGAGCAGCTCAATATTTGTACACAGCAAGAATGGGCAAAAATTCCATTTGCAAAACAATTAGTATCTTCTATTCCTAAATGATTAAAAAAGTATTATTTAAAAAAAGGTGACACAGTGATAAACATGCCTCTTCCCTAGTATTCGTTTATATTTAACAAATGGAATTAAGTTCATCACTGAAAACACTGAAAATCTTTTCTTTGTCCTTTTGTCTGTTAAATAAAGCTTCAAGTGATTTAACAAATTACTGATTTCAGTTTTTATTGCATTTTTAGAAAGTGTCCCAACTTTTTTGGAAATGGGGTTTGTATAAAAGGATTCATATTTTAATAAATTAATAATAATAATTATATAAGAATATTTCTAATGTGCTATAGTATGCTACATGTGGTTTTACCTCTGTATCACTAACTGTTGATGAAAATGAATTACTTAGGTATGGGGGATTTTACAATCTAGGTGCCACTTGTTTCCCACTGATACAATATTACTACACTTCTAAGTGGGTGTAAAGGGTAGAACACAATTTTAACATAGTGTCATTCATAACAAGAGCATTTCTGATAGATAAAAAATGGGTCCTTTTTGTGTGGAGTCTGCATGTCCTCCCCGTGTCCGCATGGGTTTAGTCTGGGTTCTCTGGTTTCCTCCCACAGTCCAAAGACTGGCCCTAGTGTGTGAGTGTGTGCGTGAGTGAGTGTGTGTGCGCTATGATGGATTGGTGCCCTGTCTAGGGTTGTTCCTGCCTTGCGCCCTATGCTGCTGGCTAGGCACCGGCTCTCCCGTGACCCTGAAAAGGAATAAGCGGTCAAGAAAATGAATGAATAAATAAATAAATAAATAAATAAATAAATAAATAAATACAAACTGTAGCACTTCAAAAGCAGCAAGTATAACATAACACAGAAAACATGAAATTATGAAATTACCCACATTCTACGACAAATATACATATTTACTGAGCACAAGTGTAAATCATTAGCAGGTAATTCATTAATATCCTCTATGAATGCTAGTTGACAACATTTTTATAACGGATAATTCTATGCTAACAACATTCCCATATTGTTTTATATTGTTGTTAAATTGTACAGTGACATTTGGGGATACATAAAAAATGTATCCCCAAATGTCACTGTAAGTATTATTAAAGATCTATATGTAGGCTCTAGATGTCCCTTTATTCTTTAACAAGACTGATTAATTCAGTTTGCTCATGCAAAGTTCTCTACAAACAGAAACCCGTCCAGTTATCCAGTTTATCACTGGCCATGTTTTTTCTTTATTTCCCTCTTCAGTAATTACACTTGGCCTTGTCTGTGAGGTGTTCTGACGCCCTCTGCTGCTGCATTTATGAATTCCTCGTAAGTAGTTTAGTCATGGTTCAGCAGGACACATCATTATATTCATATTCAGTATAAACCCTTATACTAACTCTTTATCATGTCTTTCCTAGAAAGCCTTCAGTGCATAGGTGTATTCTATATGCAAGACCCACATTTGTGTGGGGGCCAAAACTTGCATGACTAAACTTACGTTGGGAAAGTGTGGAAGTGCAGATGCAGACATTTTCTTTCCATTAAAGCACGGTTAGTACTGGACAGCGTGGGCTACTGCTTTGCGTTTTCTCATTGCAACATATTGAGGAGGCGGTGTGTCTTTGCCAGTCTTTAATGCCAACCTATTAAAAACACATTGGCGAGCCTTTAATGTGCCATGCATTATTCTGACACACCTAAATGATGTCTGGTGGCTCCTGTGAATGATGTGATTCATCAAAACAACAATACTGCTTTAAAATATGATTTGTTTGCACACATTGCAGGACCATTATTGCCAGACAGATTGCTTGTTAACTGGAATGCTGTCAGTTAAGCAACATATCGTGGAATCGTGTGTATTATTGTCGGAATGTTGGTGGTTGTGTTTTAAGGGATTTTTAATCCGTCACCCTACAAAAAAAGAAAGAAAATATCCGGATGGCTCACACAGTGTTTGCCGTGACCCGGATTCGAACCGGGGTTGCTGCGGCCACAACGCAGAGTACTAACCACTATACGATCACGGCGAGCTACTGAGAGCACATACTGGAGACTTCCTATACACCACGTGCATCGGTGTGAAAGCGGTATCTGTCTGTCTGTGACATTTAAAGAAAAATAAGAAAATAAGAAACGACATTTTTAAATGTTTTTTATGCGTATAACGTCAACCCAATGCATGCAAATACACATTTTAATCATGTGCATGATTTGAATACACACTTTTATCAGATATTTCGCTAGCATAAAATAAGTCAGGGGTAAATGCAAACACACGTGTTATTTGGGGGGGCAGGATTCATAATTAGAGCCGTTATATTACAGCTAAGTAGTTTCAATTCTCAACAATCTCAATTCTTACTTAAAAATGTGTAATATGATTTAAAATGTAAAAATTTATGGCTGTTCATGCACTTGCCGTGACCCGGATTCGAACCGGGGTTGCTGCGGCCACAACGCAGAGTACTAACCACTATACGATCACGGCGAGCTAGCTGGCAGCTGTGCGCAGGGGGAGTTCTCAGGGTTTTTAAGTATACAGCAGGCGGCACTGCGTTACGTTTTCAAGATTTGAATATTGTTGAAAATTGTGGATTGATATCAACTGGCCGACATTAAAGCGGTAGATATTGATTGAAGGCAATATTTCATTTGAAATGATTTGATCTGAAATGTGAATCACTTCCCTTCACCACAGATGCAGTGGAACAGAAACGCTTTCATTTTCTTTACCTTTTCACTGCAACTCAGAGTCAGTTGTAGCCAACAAGTAATGGAAGCTTAACCAGTGCAAGAACCTGCCCAAGAACCTGCCCAAAACCACCTCCACCTCCTCAGACATCTTAACCACACTTGCTTTTATCAGGGGGCATTTTGTGACACATTTTTATTAATGAAAATGGCAGGAAAATCTTTATTTAAAAAATCTTACATTTTTTTAAAAGCAGCCCATATTTTTATGTCATAGTACACACATTTCCAGAGTGTTAAAGTTGAATTATAATGCAGTCAGTCGTTTATCTGGGTTGTAGCCTAATTTTTTTTAATGCTGTCACAATTTCCTGCCAATTAGGAAAACATTTAGCATAGTGCCATCCAACAGCCATGTACAATATAACTCAGCTATGGACTCATTCAGCTATTTTATGAAGCTCTTCATGGTATTATTGACTGAAATCATTCTGAATAATGTTTGATTAAGGTAGGGATGAGCTTTACTTCTTAGCTTCTAGCTTCAGAATAAGCTAAAGTAACTAAAGTAGCCTTCAGACATCAACAGAGTAGCTGATTAAGGGTCTGGGAGTAAACAGAGTTCATGAAATTCATTACTAAACCGTTCCTGTACGAGTGTGCTGTGCATAACACATGTTTTATTTCACTGTTAAACTTATTGGGCCATTATAGACTTTGTACTGTCATTTAAAAATAAAATTCAGGCCAGCCTGTAAAGCATTTTAAGACATATGCAAAACAATATATTATGTTAACTAAGGCTAGAATATACTTATAGCACTTCTTTGAAAGCCTAGACGTGAACCATGATAGCAGTAATGCTTTTATGCTATTTATAGGAAATGTTTAGGACATACCTAGCATAACTAAATGACCTCTGACTAACCCATGGACTGCCAAACCGACTCACATATGAATACACAACGGGTATAGATCCAAAATGTATCATAAACCTACTCCTATACTATGTTCTAAACTATATTTGTGCCTTTGCAAGTAATATGGGCTGCTGTTTGACATTTAGCATGACTGCATGAAGTTTAATACATGGCCTGATTCTTAAAGAGGAAATCTTAAAGAGGCCAACACCCTTCTCATATGGTCAGCTGTGACCTACCTGAATGCAAAGTGATCCTGTAGCCATCTCCAGTCAGCACATAATGTTTGTGTTAAGAGCCAAGCAATGTGTTTCTGAAACTCCTAAAGCCTGCATATGTCTGTCAACATACAATCAACGACTGCTTATAACACTAGCACTAATATTCTGACATATTCAAAGAACCAAAAAAAATAATAATTTCAGACAGGAACGATAATCTCAACCAAAAATTTCTTTTAGTCCCACACTAATTAAAATAATAATAGAACAAACCTTCACTCTAAGTGCCCAATTCACTTTGACCAAATTTTTATTTTTATATTTCCAATACATATATTTTATATAAATGATCTAATGATATACAATATGCAAATTTGGTAACTTTTACAATGTTTCAAATAATTTCTTCTTGTAAAACACACACACACACACACACACATGTTTGTTCTGCTATACTTGTGAGGACTTTCCAGTGACATTATTATTACTGGAGCTAATTAACCCTAGCCCAAACCCTAACCTTAACCTTCACCTCAGTAATGAAAAGGCAACTTTTACTTATTTAATTTTAATTTTTGTTAAAAAACTACACCCCCCAAAAAACCACTTTCCTTATGGGGACCAGCAACATTTCCCACAAGGTCAAAAATATCAGATATTCCTACCCATGTTGGCTCATTTGGTCGCAAAGATATAAAAACATGGTCCTCTCTCTCTCTCTCTCTCTCTCTCTCTCTCTCTCTCACACACACACACACACACACACACACACACACACTAATCTCCTCCTTACCCTTTTGATCCTGACTCATATTAGAATATGCATGATTTCATGATTTTAACTTTACCTGTCTATCTCTTAAAAAATACACACAAATAACACACATGTACCAGTGCCAGACATTTGTATCAGACATTATATGCCAGTGAGTTTACATTTTTTTTATTTTTAAATGAGAAATAAGCAAAATATTTTTCCAAACATAATATTTTTGCTCTTGTGCTTTTGACATCTCCTGACAAGTCTACCTGTGTACCATCCAAATAAATCTAAATAATAAATCTATTTGTTATATCTTTTAACATTTTTTTTGTACCAAGCCCACTAAGATTAAACCTTAAGATCCAAACAATGATCCAAATTTAACCTGGGATGACAAGAATCAAAAGATGAATATTTTACAATAAAAATGAATGAAAACTGTGATACAGTTCTGTGATACGGCTCACATGAAAGCACTGCTTTAATACAGCAGTGATAAAGAAGTCAGGCACATGCAAACCTTAAAGCAAGAGAACACGCAGTGTATGCAGAAATAATCTGCAAAAAGGCCAGAGTGGTGGAAAGGTGAAAATGGCTAGTCATCAATGCACACTGATAGACAATATTATAACAAAATATATTGAATATATCTTAGCAGCATTGATATGTTTAAGCAATATTTATTACACCCATGGCATTTTTTTGAAGTAAATAGTACTTAAATAATAATAATAATAATAATAATAATAATAATAACCACCCAATCATTAAAAATAAATTCAGGTTAAATCCGAAATATATTATATATATATATATTATATTTTTTATATATAGATATGTGCAAAGAAACACAAACAGCAGTGAAGTTTAATAGAGCAACAACTCCACACGGAACAGTTTCTACTCTAGAAAAAAAGCATATGCAGTAATTCATTTCTCTTACATAACGGAGCTGAGGGGTTCCCGAGCTGCCACGTGCAGAAGATTTCCCCCGGGTTTGGGAGAAAACTTGCGTTAAACACTCGCTTGTGGTTTCCGAGTGCATAAATCAGAGGCGGGTGAACGTGTGCAGCGGGGCTCCTGACTTCAGCTCCTCTAGATGTAGCGTAAAATAGCGCACAGCTCTGGATAAGACAGCTCTCAGGATTGGATCTCCTCAATCTGACACACTGTCATAGCGCAGTGTGAAGAAGCAGGACCCGAAACACACATACACACACACACATACACAGACACACATATTCCATGAAAATGTCTCAGAAAACCATCGATCACGTTTGCAAAAGAAACGCAAAGCAGAAGAAAATAAAGGCTGGTGGTTTTTATTAAAGGAGGGAGCACTGAGCAGCGCTGGGGAAAGTTGCAGGCAGTTTGGAGGAGCGCTTCACCGTTCCGCCGCCTCCTCCCACCGCACCGCACACCGCACCTACTGCAGCCGAGCCAAGTCAGCTCTCACTCTGCTCCCTTGTCGAGTGCACTAACTCGGAGAAATATACCACACTTCAGTGTGTCCGAAAACGACTTTTTTTTGGGTGGTCGAACACTTTACTTACTAGTTATTTTGTTTTTGAACAAGTGTGCAACAGAACAAGCCGCACAGTTTACTGCGCCAAAGTCCATTTTGTGTTCTGCCGGTGTCCGCAATGCCTTGCTGTGTGTGTCTGTGTGTGTGTGTCAGTGAGTGAGACAGAGAGAAAGAAAGAGAGGAGAAAAAGAGAGAGAGAGAGACTAAATCACATCTTTCCTGTGCATGTTAGTTCAAATGTGCGGTAAGCAAAAGAAACACATTTCTCCCCATGCATACAGCCTGTGCGGTTTATTCTCATACCTGATCTGAAGGTCGGATTACATAACTGACATATTTATTTATTATTAGGTTTTTTTTTTTTGGTCCAAAGCTATTTCTCATTTTATTCCCACAGACCCCAGTGGATTTCCCATACACCAGCACCCTCCGGCTTTAATTGCGAAGTAAAACGAGAATGCAAATATATATGAAAATAAATCTACATGAAACATTCAAACATGGTAAGAAAACTGGCTTATTAAGATTTAGAGCATTTATTACATTGAGATAAATGATTACAATGATAAATTAGAGCTGATTCAGTTAGAATCTCTCACACACACACACACACACACACACACACTATCTATAACTCTATAATAACCAGCCTTATATATTATATATATTATATATATTATTTTATATATCTATTACAACCTTGTCTCATAAACAATTATAAATAGCGGAGTAATTCAAAATGAGCCAGAATGTAATGCGCAGAAGAGTTTGTTGTATTTGGTTGGTGTTATGAGCAGCTTTTTAGACTTTAGCACCAGCTTGCGTGCAATTGCATGCAAGATTCCTGTGTTTAGGTTAAAGCATTTTGATGTGTGTAGCTGGATATGATATGTGCTGCTGTTGGTGTGGAGAGACGAGCCTGGAGACTCCTCTGCCGGAATAGAGAGTGTGGCTGTGGAATGGTGGTTGCTGAGGTCTGGATCAATGCCATCATTGTGCTCATGCAATCTTTCTGCCAGCAGTGTGTACATAGCACTTATTCTGAATAGCCCATACAGCATTTCCACAAAGGTATTAAATCTGAACAAAATTAGTAAAAAAAAACAAAGTAATTCATGTTTTAAACAGAAATGAATGGACTGGCGTTTAAAAATTTAAATAGCTCATGTGAACTTAATATTGCGCCATTATTATTATTATTATAATAATAATAATAATTATTATTATTATTATTACTGTTATTGTTAAAGCTTTGAGTTTATGATATTGCAACATTTACAGTTTCTTATAGCCAACTACAGGCTGTGATAACAACGAATATCTAATGTGATACGAAAATAAACGAGGTTCATAATGACAGTTCGTTCGCTCGGGGTTCTTGACTTGCCGCGCGGTCATAAGCCAACATTGCGAGCACGGCGGCGAGGCGGAAGTGAGCGGCGCAGGGCGAGGACCGGCGCACGGAGGGCCAACCGCGCCTCAGCCAATCAGAGACGAGAACGCCGATTCCAAGAGTTGCGAGCAGCAGCGACGACAGGCAGACAGAGAAAGTAAAGGCGCAGACGTGCCCAGTTCCAAAAACTCTGCCTCTTCTGGATCGCGTTCAACTGAACCACTAAAAACCTATCCAAAAGTCTGACTCGTAGAGGAAGGAAGATTAGAAAAAAAAATCTGAGGTGTTCGCTGACTTGATTTTGCCTCCTGTCTGCCAAGAATTCTCTTCCGGTGTGCATTTTTTTGAGAGCACCGCAGCGTGAAAAGAACAAAAAGAAAAAGAAAACAGCAATCTAAAAAAAAAAGTAGGCTGCATTTAAAAAAAAAAAAAAAAAAACTGAGACATGTGAAGGTACCGGCTTGATTTTCACATCGCCTCCTGGACATCCGTTTAAATCCATGCAATACAGTGCAATGGTACGTTACCATGGAATATAATATATTGCTATCATTTTGTGAATACTTTGTGAAGTTAATGTGCAAGTGTAATCGTCTGGCTTGTGCCGACGGTAGTCCATAGCCTAATGTAGTTTCGAGGGAATTGAATTTGAAAACTGCTGGAGAATGGCGGTATAAGTTGGATTGTTTATATTGTGCATTGGCAGCCTTCCTATGTGGGTCGTATCGTCGTGTGTCAGAAGTCGGTGGCAGTGTTTGCGCCTAAAGAGATCAGTCAGCTCTTGGCATGTCTCCTGCTTTTAGCTAACTCGCCCCCTTGTAGCACTGCACCTTTGGCACGGTGCAGAGCCACACAGTGAATACTCGGGCAAGCTGTGTTGGAGCCAAGTGGCTGAATTTTACAGCACTGTTTGCTGCTTCAGACTCGCCAAGTTCACGTTTGTCTTGCGTGGTTAAAGTCAACTTAGTTCCACTGCTGCGCTCTGCACTTTGTTTCTTCATGACAGACTTGATTATGAACTTTTTAAAAATCTCTTATGGTGTAAAAAATCTTTGGGGTCTCAGTGTGCACACACAGCCTTAAAGTCTGGCGGCGGTTTGACCTTGAACTAAACGTTGCTCCGGGGCGAAAAGCGCGATCCCGGTGTCCGTGTGCGTTTTTGCGACGTGACCGCGGACGCTGTGCGTTACTGGACAGACAGGGGGGTGGAGTGCACAAGGCTTTGTAGACTTTGACACGAGATTACGACGTGACGTGAGGTGAATAAAGATCAGTGTTGCAAACCTGTGATCGGTCAGTGTTCTCCCGGGTCCGCGCGCTCAACCGGGACACGACACACACACACACACACACACACATCCAGTTCCTAAACGCGTTTATTTCCTTCTTGTTAAAGAAGCGCGCCAGAGCTTATATTGACTATCCAGTCTAAAGTAATTCACTTACCGATGTCCATGTGATCGACAACCCGCTCTGGGATTCCTTCACTCTGCTTTGTGTCACTTTGTGCACCGTAATTGTAGCTTCACTCGCAGAAAATAGGCTAATTATGTATGATTCTAAATCCTATAGGCTAGATAAACATATGCGCCATAGAGCCACTCATATATAAAAAAAACATCTATACTTAACCACTCAAATAACCCGTTCTGTAGGAAGGCCTTGTTGCGTTACTGCCGGGTTTCACACCGTAGAACATTTTTGCCGGGCCTGACAGTTGACTTGAACGCTGCATGGAAAACACGTGCTTATATGTTCTTGTAATTTTGCAAGTTACAAGGCAAATATCACGCCGAAATGTCTTCTGAAGACTTCTGTCGTTGCCCATGATGAAGCCTTATATAATAAATACATTGTGCTTAGATTGACTACTCTGACGGTGTTTGCACACTCATATGGTTATCAGTGATAAATATCTAAAAGCCACGATTACTTAAAACACCGAGTGCATTGCGTTAATGCTGTTTAAAATACCGTAATATACATCGGCTTGAGCTGAACGCATGAAGTATTTAGGGAAATAAATATTAAGACAGAATTGTAAGATAAAGTGTGAAAAAGCCCGTGCTGGTGCGTAAGTGCTGTGGTGTGAGAAGGAGACCTGAAGGTGGGCTGTGTGGTAGGGAACGCGTTTGCCTGAAGAGGAGGAGTATTCATTTGTAATGAAATGAAAAAAAAAAATCGTGAGACTGATTTGTTAGGATCCAGCAGACTAGAGGGTGTTACCGTTCGATATTATATCAAGTTTGAAAACGGCATCAGAAATTTGGCGCCTTCTAGATTTCGACTTGCACTTGTGACATTCTTCAAGATTTCCCCTTTAAAGCAGCATCAGAGAGAGAGAGAGTGGGTTTTTTTCACTCCACTTCACTCCGGTTGGAGCTCGGTCTCTGCGGATGCGTGCAGTGTTCCTGAAGGCACTCCGCTTCAGTCTTTTGTGCTCCTGAGCTCTCGTGGGAATCTTTAAATGCTCGAGCTGGGATCTGCGAAGTTCGCCGCCGGTCTCTGATGAAGCTTTTCGCTCGCTTTTGAATGAGGACAAGTTCCAGTTGGCCGTGCACGGTGCAGCACGGGCTCGGGAGAATGAACCGATAATAACCGGACTTTGGTGACCGATCGATCTTATCTGCACTGGCGGCCGAGGTCATGATGTATTCGCCCATTTGTCTAACGCAGGTAGAGCTTTACCGATCGCTTATCGATTAGGCTTTTCAATATTGCTGAGTATGCAGCGTGGCTGAGTTTTATTTGCTGAAATGCAAACTTGTTTCAGTCGGACGGTTCTAGGTCTGAGGAAAATGCTTACATTTCATTCCGAATTTTAACATAAATGGTGGAGATGTAACGTTTTACTGCGCATTAATCACATGAACCATCGATTTCAGTTCATTATCTTTTACTTGCTTAGGGTGAAATTGTGTACTGTGCATTGAGTCGGGACTTTATTTTACATTACGCTTTAAAAGTTAATGGTGTGTGCCCGGTACGAGCGAACTTGAAGATGTCAGAGTGCATTAGGGTATATTATTTTAAAAGAGTGCATTAACGTTGGACATTTACGTTGTGCGCAAACCCAGATTAGTTTAGCCATAAATCACACGTCCGCTGTAGGCTAGAGCTATAGGTGTGCAGAAGCTTGCAGTGCAGAGCAGGCGAACAGAAAGCGAACTGAAAGCGATCATTCCGCGCTTTAGCTTTAACTCGGAGGTTTTTGACGCCTTTTTGTTTTCTCTGACTCGAGCAGTGTGCTTGGCCAGGAGCGCGCAGAGTTTAAACGGAGAGCCACTAGGCGAGTGAATTAAGATGAAAACAGTGATAAGGCCGACTGAGCGGTTGGACCGAGTCCTCCAGCTTTGGCTGACACAATTTTACTGTTTATATTTTGCTTGGCACCACCGAGTGATTGACTGAGATATGGTTTAGTACAAAGGAGGGCTGAACCTGGCGCAAAGACGAACTTCACACAGCCGACACATGGATTAGCCTCATGTAGTCTACTGTAGTCTTGGACTTCACATTATACTACACATTCCATAATAATATGGAAACAAACAAACAAACCCGAAAACAAAACATTAGCTAAATCAGCCATAGGATTTTTGTACAGTCATGATTAATGTAACTACATCAGTTTATTACTAACACGAGAAAGTCCTACAAGCATGAGCCAATTAAAGTCATTATCTTTATAATAATGATATAATGATATAGTGATTCTTTATATAATATCATTATATCTGGAATTATGTGATTCCCAGAATTATTATTAAGTAAAGTATCTCTAAGTAAACATACACTCCTTATGGAGTCAGTTTTTACGTTGTGCATTTGAGGTCTTAGTAACATTTCCTTTCACGGCCCTGTCTTTAAGTCGCATTACTTTGGACAGATCATTTGCATTATGTTGTATTAAAATAAATATTATTATTATCATAAATATTTATCATTACTTATTACATTTTTACACTGTACACTGTACAACTCTTTTCTTTGTCACAGGACCTGTTTAAAATCCGTAAGACAAATATATTCTTTTTGCATACATCTCAAACATCATAACAAAGCACTTGACATAATTTAAAGGCATGTTATATGTACATACATAATTATGGGATCTGGAATTATTTGTGATTTGTGTACTACAGTAAACTGCATCTGGCCCAAGGACGGATCTAAACTGTAATACGATTATAATTGATTGTTATATCCTTATACTAAAATAACTGCAATCCAATGTACAAAAGAATTCAAACTTTCTAACTGTGGTCTTAGAGGGTTTCTGTAATGAATAATATTAAATGAAGACACCACTTCTGCATTATTAACAATGCCAACATTCCCAGTGTTTAACGGTATTAGACTACAACGTGTATCCTACCTAGTTTTGTTGCTGAGTTGTGTAGTTTTTGAGCAGTGGTTAAGTGTTGGTGTGGAGTGCATGAGGGAAACATTGTAAGGAGGAGAGATAGGGGAGTGCAGTGCCGGTTGCGGTTTCCCAAAGAGCAGTAAGCTGCCTGCATAAATAAAGAATAATCTGTGGTTTAACTCTTCCAGCACCCGTTCGGCTTTTTGTGGAGTTTAGGAGTATAGAAATGCTCGCTCGGTTTTACTTTTCCGGAAAAAAAAGTCAAGAATCTTCAGAGATTTTTGAGATCCCCGCACTTTGTTTGTCAACTAATTGCACTTCTTAAATAAACAAATGAATATCTTATTTAAGATCTATATAATGTTATTTAATTCAATAAACGTGAAGACTAGTAACAGCAGTAGTATCATTCAGTTGTAAAAATATAGAGGTAAGTTAGATAGTCATCTATGTTACTGACACTTTTATTGATTTTGGTTAAAAAAGAAAAGGGAACCACTGCCCATATGTTACTAAACGGCCTACTAAAACTGGCGGCTGATTTGGCATAGTGCATTACACAGTACAAATAACATGTTGCGCTAGAGAAAGCTGAATAGGCCTGTGGTGTGTAAGAAGCTTGTGAATTGAGCCTGTAGGTGTTACTGCTTACTTGGCAGCAGACTTTTTAATGGCACTCGTACAAAGCTTTGGAGCAGAAAGAATGTCAGGATTGAGCCAAGATGCCATTTTCATTGTCCATGTTGGTTTGATTTTAAGAGGGGATGGGAATAATTGCTGCTCATTTTGGCTAACAACTTAAGTGACCCCCTTGGACCACAAAACGTCCCAACGGCAACGCAGACCTATTGCTGGAAATGTAAAACTTTCCCTTCTTTAAAAAAAATCCTTTCCTTTTTCAGAGTCTTACATCTTACTATATAGCATAACAAATGCTTTTTTTGTTGATATCGGTAATAGATTTTGTCTGCATCACTTTCTTTGCTGGCTTTGTTAGAGAGGGTTGTGTACAGGGCCGCTGCAGGGCCATGAGGCAGTACTGCTGCCGGAATGCAGGACTGTTTGATAAGAGAGCTGTACGTGTGAGGGACACATGCCCTGGTGTGCTAGCACATACAGCTCTCATAGAGAGAGAGAGAGGGAGAGGGAGAGGGAGAGAGGTAGGGGAGAGCATGAGTGCTGCTCATCTAACTGTCTGCTGTATGTTGGCACAGCGTGAGCCAACGTGGTAAACAGTGGTATCCTCGTTCTGTGTGCCTGCAACACCTGCAGCCCCATACAGGCCAGCGTCGCTGTAAACTCAGCAGAAATGGTAGATAAACCTTTTTTTCGTTGCAGTCTTTAGTTTGTCAAAATGCAAATTTAAAAAAGAATGGCTTCTATGAATTGTACGGCACTTAGAATTTGTAGTGTATGTAATGCATCTTTGTGTGATATAATTGTAGTTTCTCAGTGTGTGTAATTGTCCTAAGGGCTTTTGTGGATTTGGAATCTTTAACGGCTGTCACGTAACTAATTTCTTCTCGTTTTTGTGCTTTCTAAATAGTCAGTTTTGTTTGCTTTGTTCGTAGAGAGGTAAGTTTTTTCTTTTTTTTTGGCCAAAATACACTCTTGGCTGCTTGATCAGGGAACCTATGCCAAAAAGGTCACATCTACTCCTGTTCACTGACTTCCTTGTATTTTTCTGCCATCTCTTTTTTCTCCTTTGCTCTTCTCCCAGGACGAGTTCCATCCATTTATTGAGGCACTCCTTCCTCATGTGCGCTCCATCGCCTACACTTGGTTCAACCTGCAGGCCCGTAAGCGCAAGTACT
Source organism: Hassar affinis (assembly GCA_025674545.1). Classification (NCBI taxonomy): domain Eukaryota; kingdom Metazoa; phylum Chordata; class Actinopteri; order Siluriformes; family Doradidae; genus Hassar; species Hassar affinis. Next base: position 13,859,630 of record JAOVYV010000042.1, on the reverse strand, counting down.
TCAAGAAGCACGAGAAGCGCATGTCCAAGGACGAGGAACGCGCAGTAAAGGACGAGCTGCTGAGCGAGAAACCCGAGATCAAGCAGAAGTGGGCATCACGCCTGCTGGCCAAGCTGCGCAAGGACATCCGGCAGGAGTACCGTGAGGACTTTGTGCTCAGCGTGACAGGCAAGAAGCACCCATGCTGCGTGCTTTCCAACCCCGACCAGAAGGGCAAAATCCGACGCATCGACTGTCTCCGCCAGGCAGATAAAGTTTGGCGCCTGGACCTGGTGATGGTGATCCTATTCAAAGGCATCCCACTGGAGAGCACGGACGGAGAGCGCTTAGTCAAATCGCCCCACTGCACCAATCAGGCGCTCTGCGTCCAGCCACACCACATCACCGTGTCAGTGAAGGAGCTCGACCTCTTCCTGGCCTACTATGTCCAAGATCAAGGTAAGTGCACTGAAAGAGTGGAAAAGGGTCTACTTGGTGGGAGATATTACTGACAATATTTCAGGCTGGTGCTTTGTCTCAGAGTTACAAAGCCCTGAGGAAAAGCCTGTTAAACTTAACTTCATTAACAATTTATTGTGATTCTTGTCAACATTAATTCATCCAAAGAAGCAGCAATATTTAGATTCTTTATATTCTACTGTTTCAATACATGTTCTAGTATTGCATCCATTAAATCTGCCTTTCTTTCTCTCTCTGATTATAATGTAACATTAAAGCATCTAAAAATCTTTAGATTAAATTGGCTTTAGTGTACTTTTAAGCTGTCAATACACTGTTACATCATGTATAATGGGAAGGCCCTAGAATAAGAAGTTTATTAGTAGCATAAATGTATTGTAAGACATTTTCTTTCCCATTTTATTTTCCCTTTTTTTTACTTGAAATTTTTTTAATCTTTTGATAAATTTTTAGGGATTAAAATTGGGTTACTTAATAACTGAATACTGTGCTGCTCTATATATAATGAAATACCAATACCATAGAGCGCCTAAATCCACCTAAAATCTTCCACTACACATTACAGACATGTGGAGAACTTTAAATATTTAAATATAAGACGAGTTTAGAGTTTAGAAAAAACTATGATATAAAACATTAGATTGAAAGGACAAAATAAAAAAAAAGCTTCTATGGAAAGCAAATTTTTAAACGCTGTACTGTATTCTTTACTATTTCTTATTCTTATTCATACTCCTTCTCTAGAACTATAAACCTAATTTAACTTGCCTGAAAAGTCGTCACTTCTTCCTATTAAAAACCCGCAATTCTAATAAAGGTTGAGCTACCCAGTCCTTGTAACAAGTCTGTCTTTATTACATTAGATGCCAAAGTAATGTTTGTGTTTTATTGTAGAATACATGCGAGCCTGCATGTGTTTGAATGGTTGTGCGAGGAGGAGGTGGGTTATCGCCAGGCTTAGCGCCTCCATTTTGTACGAGTGAAGTGCCAGGCTAAGCAGAAGGCATAGCGGAGGGACAATAATGGTTGCCACTGGCATCAGGGTTGGCATCACCCTCTCTTTTGTGTCTTTGTAGGAGGACGTGCATCCGGCCATTGACGCTCAACAGTGGCCTAAATCTCTTACGTCGCTTTGAAGCGAGAGTTACAAGCTAGCAGCTTTTGTGGCATTAAGAAAAAATAGCAGTTAAAATTAGTATTTTTTTATTGCACACATTTAACAGCATTTAGTGGAATTTAAATTCTGTAAACAACAGTGGCATTTAAATTCGGCAAATAATCAGAAAGTGCGGTTTGAATTTATTGGTAAAGCTTAGAACGTTTTCGGATGTAGCCTTTTAATTAATATTTTGTCCACTATTTTCTATACTGTTTGCTTGAATGTTTTTTGTAATGTGATGTTAAGAGACTATAAACTGTGAACTAAAAGTGATACGTGAATAACGATCTCTATTTATGGGTTTATTACATTACCGAAGCATGCTTTGCCCCCTGGACCCTGTGCCCGTCTTCAAATAATGCCCCCGCTTTGTAGCAGGGCATATCCAGGGCGGCCATTTTGTTTGTGTTGTGGTAGCAGAGTGGCATGGAGCGTGCCAGTGATGGAGGAATGGCGGTTGGCATCGAGTCCTCTTTGTCTGCTAGCGTGCCTTTGATTCGTTAGCTGGCATCTGCAATGCAGTGGGCACGGGGGAAAGTTTTTGACACCGGCAGAATGGCATGTGTCATGATTTCCTTTGTAGAATTCACATGACGCATTTTTTCAATTCACAATATGAAAAAATATCGTTTAGATTAGCTTGAGTGAACGTCATTTTTTTTCAAACGTTAAAAGCAGGATTCTTTGTCATATTGTCTGAAACCAGACTGAGTCACTAAATACCATGCGGTCTACCACATAGCACAAACTTGTTACCACAGCTAGTTTGGCCTGGTGTTTTGTGCCACAGTGCATTATGCCCAGTGCTGTTGCTAGTCAATACACAGTGGTGGTTTTAACATTAGCCTGAGCCACACTGGGCATGCTGCCCTCGGTTTCTGTGTGTCACACTAAGCTAGCTGGACTGTGTTGCAGTACCATGGTGAATGGGCAGTTCACTGTAGGGATAGGAGACTATCAGGAAGCACTGGTACGCTAGGCGGCAGGCATCATGCCATGTCCAGCCTCTGTGCCTCACTGAGCCCAGTGTAGCTATTGTGCCAGGCTCAGTATCCAGCATGTGTGCTGTTCAGTCCCCTACCTTCGGAAAATTACTGCCCCATCACAATCAGCCTTATCTGCCTTGAAACATAAAAAATATGTATACATTTTTAAAGAAACCTCCAAACAACAAGGTTTAAGGAAGGCGAAATGGAGTCTGCTTCATGGTTTTGGCTCAGGTGCATCCTTCTAGACGTACAATTTATTCATCCAAAACCATTTTTTCAGCTTTCCGAAGACCTGCATATTGTTATTAAAGACTGTGATCATCTTTCAGAAATGTCAACGAGCTGTTCTTTACTCGTCCTACGAGTCAAGTCAGGACGTGTGAAGTAAAGAACATTTCACACCACTTTCATTTCATAACTCATAACAACACTGCATGTAAAAGGGAAGCACACTAATATTTAGCTTTCAGTTACTGATCACATTACGAGAAACACACTAATATGGCTGTTTTCATTTTATTGCTCATATTTTAAGGTATGAAAAAAAGGACACAATAGGATCTGGAAGTTCAATTAAAACAAACATTTAATTAATTGTATAAAATAAATAACTTTCTTAGTTAAATCTTATATTTTGTGTCTCCAGCAGTTTAGACATTTTAAAAAAAAAAGAATGATTACTTTTTTTTAATGAGATAAACATAGAATTTAAAAATTTGCAATGACTTTGTATGAATGAACTGCTGGTTTTTACTTTTTATAAATATTTACAATTTCCCATTACTGTGTTTGTTACAGATATTTGGCCAGTTTCATTTCTAGCTCGAATGCAGGATGGATAAAATTCATAAAATAAGCGAACAAATGTGTTTCATAAGCCGGGATGGATTTTGATGGCCTTCATCCATTTTTTAAAAACACAGCCATTAGGAACATGTTTTTCTTTTAGAGCTATTACTTTTGGAAGCATAAATTCCTATGCTTATTATATTATATTATATTATATTTTCTGTGCAGTTAAGGCCATATAAATTCTATTTGTCGTTCTTCTTCTTTTTTTTCTTTAATTGATCGATACTCAGCATCAAAACAATACCCCATTTACTCTCATTTCTAATCTAAAATTTTCATTTCAATCTTTCTTTTTTTCTTTGAAGATGCAAGCATTTTACCGGTGGCAGATTATTTATTATTTGTTTGGACATGTTGTAGATGCCTGTTTTACAAGTGTGCAACTTAGCTTTTGACCTCTGTGTCAGGACCTCGGCTAAAGGATGTGGTGGGAGTCCTGTGAAGTTAAATTGAGCACAACGGATTTGTGAAAACACAGAGGTGGCCGCGGCATGCGGGGGCAGACTAGGGGATTGTGTGGAGGGATTGTGGGTGCACCTGGATCCCCTACACCTCCCGTGACCTCTACATGTGTGGGTCAGCGGAGCGAGACTCTCTGGCTTGCCTACAGGCAGCTAGTTTGTAAAACTCCCGCTCTGCAGCTTGTGTGTGTGATGATGGTGGTGTTGAGCATGTATTCAGCTCTTTGAGGGAAGTGTTACAGCTGGCCTAGTTTTCCAGTTGGCTGAGTATGTGATAGAGTCAGGTCTAGCCACACTGACCTCCAGGTCACCACCCCTGCCAGTGACTAAGTACTTCATCTCCTTTTCTCCCTACAACTCTCACTTTCTCTCTCTCTCTCTCTCTCTCATTTCCACTTGTAGCAGTAGTTTACCTGGGGCTGTTCCAGACCTATAATGCCAATTGTACACCACACTCAGAATCTGGTCCAAAGGGACAGCTGCCCAGACACACACACATGAACACTCTCTCTCTCTCTCTCTCTCTCTCTCTCACACACACACACACAAACACTCTAATCCACAGCGGCAGAGATGGTTTGGACTTTGGAGCACTGACAGCAGCTTGTGTCGAAAAACCGTTACGAGCACACAAGCATAAGGGACGCCTTCGCTTCGTGGCATTTGTTTCTGTTTAACTATTTATTTGTTTGCTAGCTAATTGTTTCCAGTGAGCCGTTGTGGCTGTGGTGGTTGTAAGGCTATCTGTTTGGAAAGAGGGAAAGAGAGAAAGTGTGTGGTCGATCCATTTGTAGGCCTGCAGCTACTGACTTAAAACTACTGTCCTAAAACCAATACAGATGGTTCCCTGCGTCTCTCCCACTCGGAGTGTCCCACCACCGAGTTTGGAGCAAGAACGCACGACTTGGTTTCAGTTGTGGAAATGAAAGGCAATAGCTTCTGTTTGATGTTTTAGTACACTGGTGTACCGCCACATTAAACATAAAGGGAGAAAGGGAGGAGGGATTTGCTGCTACAACTTCAGTCCACATGGTAATCTCAGCAACCCACAGGTCTTGTATGTGTGTGTGTGTTTCATTGAGGTTCCATGATTAAAAAAACTTGTTTCAGCAGAAACATACATTTCTTGCTTTGCTCTAGATTTGCCCAAGTCTGACTCTCTGAAAGGAATTACTCTGAAAAGAAGGCTTTGCTCTAGACCTGTGTTTTGTTAGTTTGCTAGTGCTTGTCTGAGCACGAGAGAAAAAATGCTACAGCAACACAATACTCCTTAATTTTATCTCAAGGGCAAAAAGAAAGCGAGCCAATGCTTGAGTGTATTAACAGTTCACTCATTTAGGCCAGCAATTTAATAATCTCTTTTCCATTTTGCTAATTTTAGAGGCAAAACCAAACAGGAGATACAGGCAAGTTAGGATATGTTAATACAGCAAGCGTAGTATTGTAAACTTGGCAAACGTGCATTTCTTGGAGGGTTATGTTAGAAATGTGAATATTTTTGCATACAGACTTTTTGCTCCATCGCTCTCCTGATTCTACTTCTGATCCTGCACCTTCGCAGTCTGGAATGAGTGCTGCTGAGAAGCTGAAGGTCATTCGGGGAAGATTTGTGTTTGTGCTGAGGCAGTAAGGCCTTTGCTGGAGAGCTGATTAGTATTCTGTACGGCCTGCGGTGACTACCTCACGTAAAGCCATAACCTATCGAACACATTCCCTTAGTCTAATCCATTTAGAGCTCCCTCCAGCTCTCTGGCCTTCTTTATTGATTTCCCTCCCCTCCATGTAAGACCTCCTTTTCTCTTCTGCATCCCTTGCTTGCTGGCTCTCTGCTTCACTGTTGCTTCAATTCTCTGGTATACTATTACTCCACATACTGCTGTAGAGAACTGTTCATTTCTACACTTCTCTTGCCTGTCTGGTGTATCTTTTTTTTTTTTTGAGGTCTTTCCTTGCTTATTATAGCTTTATTTTTCTACAGGGGTTTCTGCATGCATTGTGTGTCCTGTGTGAATTTTCTGCGTGCCTTTTGCCTATAGTACACTTTAACCTTAACCCTAATTCTTGGTACTTGTCTTTTGATTTCTGTTCTTTGTCTCTGTTTTCACTCAGCACCCCTCCCCATGGGCAGTGCACAGAGCTGGATGTTGTAAGCAGGTTTCAGGATTGTGTGTGTGTGTGTGTATTTTTATATCTTAGTGAGGACCAGATCTCCCCACATGGATAGGAATATCTGATATATTTGACCTTGTGGGGACATTTAGCTGGTCCCTATGAGGAAATGTTTTATTGTTGTTGTTTTTAACATGAATTAAAAAAAAAAAAGAGCCAAAAAGTTGCCTTTTCAACTTTACTGAGGTTGAGGTTAGGGTTAGGCATATCATTAATTAGCTGCATTAATAATTCTATCAATGGAAAGTCCTCACACGTACAGCAAGACAATATCTAGTGTGTGTGTGTGTGTGTGTGTGTTGTGTCATTTGTGTAGATCACTGTGTTGCACTTTTACAGTAAGTTCACTATAACCCCCCCAATCCTCTTTCACTCAAACACTCTCCATGGCAACACCACCATTTACTTATACATGGCATTTTATTACTTGGGCGTACGTACAAGGGCTGTCGAGAGACCAAAATTTATTTTGGAATGATTCATCAAACGAGCTTCAAGCTCTTAATCACTGCTGACCCTCAATCTGTGCCAGAATAAGCGAGAATGGGAAAATATGTCTGAAAATGTACTTGCATTTCAGGGGTCACTTAGAAGTATCTACACTTTGCCTCTTCACTTTTTTTTTGCCAAGAGCTTATTTTGTATTTTCAGCATTCGCGTTCCTGGAGTCCCACGTCATCAGTGCAGAACCCACAACGCTCTGCTGCTCTCCAGGGCCCTGTTGAGCAAAGAGCATCACCAGAGCCCCTCGTCTCCTTCCCTTGCCTCCCACGCCTCCCTCAGAGGAAGACTGATGGGTTCATCGTCCTTTTTCTATAGCTCACTGTATTGGGTGTCTGGGTCTTGTCCCACCAGCACCACCGCCACATTTTACTGTCTCCAGCTGCCTTGACATGCCTTTCCTCTCTATCGTCTATCAACCAGACATCCTTAACATGCAATTATGGTCATGGCCAGAGAAGAGTGCAGAGGAGACGAGATAGCGGGAGGTGGGATGGGGTGTTTCCCAGAAACTCTTCGGAGTTTGAGAAAGCGAAAAAGCTGACAGAGACTGAAAGAGAGATATATCGAATGCAGGTAAACTCAGACAGTGAGACAGAGAGAAAAGGTCTGAATTCCTCCATTGTGGGATGACTGGTGTCTTGCATGTCTCCACGCCAACAGGCATTCTTCACAAGGGGGACAGCGAATGAATAGCTGCCAGCGAGGGCCAGAGACAATTGAAGAGGTTGCTAAGGGAGACAGTGACTTCTCCCCCCTCCGCCCACTGCAAAAGTCTTTTCATGGAAGACAGGCCTCAGAGTGATGGCCGCCTCCTCTTTTGTCTGGTCTGGTACAGTACCTCCCATTGCTGAGACAGACGGCTCAGAGTTAAACGCACAGATGAAGGGAGGGTAGCTGTGACAGGGATGGCCCAAAGTCTGTCTGAAGGGGGGGTAAGTAATGCAAAGCTATAAAACACAGTTATAGGTGACTGTGAGACAGACACTTTATGTGGTGAGCATTTGTTCAGAACATGGCCACGGATGCCCAGCATTTTGTAAACCCTTCTGGGAACTGTCTTATTGGGTTTGTTCCCAATGATATGAAATACCCGTCATGGTCTCAAGACCACCTTTGAACTTGCTCAGTCTCGTCTGATAATTAACAGCAATTCTACTCAGTCTTTAATCAATCTTGGACTAGAGTAGCACGGGTTCGACTTTTATTTTAGACGGAGACCTCAAGACTGTTTAACATGATAATTATTTCCATTTTTCATACTCTCAAAAACAAAAGAATTAACCGATTAATTCACTTTATATTGACTGGTGATGTATTTGATGTTAGCCATACAGGCGAAAAATATTTTTCAGGTCTTGGTCTAATCTTGGTCTGGACTCAGCCTTGACCATCCCACAATCAACAGACTTGATGTAGGTGGTCTTGTACCCATCGCTAATATGAAACTATCATCATGTGTCATCTTGAACAGTAATGACAATGTGGCAGATCTAACAATGCCTCATTTGTGTCATCTTGAGAGAACTTGGTAGTGAACTTGGTATCTTCAAAGTGTAATGGATCTTCTTCCAAAACAACTTCCCAACGAATATAGGGAATAATCATATTTCACTCAAGAACCATTGGTCATTATGAAAACATTTTTGCTCTTCAGAAGCAGCCCACTATAGCTGACCTGTGTCTCCTGTTGATGTCCTGCGAGATGGAACAACACAAATCCCAACCTTCTGTAATCTCAAGGATGACAGATTTAAAACACTTTCCCCTCTGATGACTACATCCTGTTTTCATTGCGTAATGGCAGATTTTCCCTAAATCTAGTAAAAACAGGGAAAAGAAAGCGTATGGGAGACAAGAAACATGTCAGAAACAGTGCCTTGGACTATGGAGTTGGCTAGCAGTCGGGTATGCTTCTTGTCTCCAGAGTATCCCGTGCTCACTTAACCCACTATAGAGACTTCTCTTTGTCTATGCTGCAGTTTTAACTAGAGTGTTCTTCGTGGTAACGCTGAGTTCACATTTATTTTCAGTTTAGTCCATGTGTGTGATTAGATATTAATGGCTGGAACAGAACAAAACAGTAGTCTGTGCTTTTGACCTTGCCTCTCTTTGTTATATTCTGCTTGAGAAGTCAATACCTGTAATTCAGGTCATGGTGTGCTGCGGAACGTTCTGAGCAGTTGGTGTGTTAAACACCGGTGGTGAGTGGTGAGGAATGAGTGCTCGATTGGCTGTGATTAAAGCCAGCTCTCTGGTAACAGTGCCCTGTAACGGAGCTGTTAATGAAAGCTGGCCTTGGCGGGCTGAGCAGCGCCCTTGTTACGAGTGCCCACGTTGAAAGGATATACATGTTGTTTCCAGATTACTGAAATTCCTCTCAAATTAGTCTGCTTTTCTGCTTGGCATAGGAGTCTAACTTCTATTTCCCCCCCTTCTCCTCCTCCATGTGCCTCTCTGTCTTTTACCGAACATAAACCTGCCTACATGTACAACCACACCCACACAAATACACACTGACTGGCCTTACATTCAGGTCCCTGATGTCTGCATTTAGACAAAATCATGTATGCACTCTGGGTAACCACAGCATCTGTCTGAAGTGAGAGTGTATTTTTGAGTGTACACATGGAAGATTGTAATTAGGACGGTTACATGTGCACAGACCTTAAACCTGCAATTACATTATGCGTCTCTCCCAAAATAATAACCTAACAACGTGGAATAATTAAAGGAGCATTTCTAGGGAAAGTGGTGTTACCGCTACGTGAAGGCGGGTCAAGTAATGAAAGCCTGTCCTTCTTTGTGTGTCCACATTCAGTGTAATAAGCTAAAACCCTGATTTGTAGGTTCGGTTAGGTCTGGGTGTCAGGATGGAAGCTGGGATCATCTGTAAAGAAAGGCGCACAGAAAAGGGATGGCTTTAAACAGGGTTGTGCATGGATACTGGCCCCTTGATGTGCACTCTCTTATACCATTTAACCTCATTCATCCCCACTCCAAACACACCCCAAACCGGACCTGCTACATCAGACTTCCTTGAATTCATCAATATATCATAAATAGTCTCCATAGTTGTGTATATTGTATATTGTAGTGTCAGTGCACAGCTCCAGAACAATGCCACCTTAATGTCGAAACAGTCTGTGAACCTTTGATCCTGGGTGAAGAGGGATTAGAGGAAAGTTCACCATTGTTTTACCAAACAGAGACTGTGTGGAGTTACCCTTTCCCTGATATTCACATATCATGTACACTGTTGTTAAACCTTAAACCCAAAATCTGTGTGAGTGTGTATGTGTGTGTGTGTGTGTGTGTGTGTGTGTGTGTGTGTGCGTGCACGCACACTCACAGGAGAGCTGTTGTGAAAAAGATTCAGAACAGAGGTGTGAAATCTGGAAACACACCACCATTGTACTTGGTGAGAAAGAAGACATACGCAGATAGCTTTATCGAAAGAAAACTGAGAAAAATAGAAGTCTAGACTGAAGTCTAGACTAGTCTAGAGGGAGTCGTCCTGTGTTCTTCCTGTATAGCAGATAGCTAAAAAGCCGTAGATTGGGATCAGGCCCCTTGACTAAAAGCCGCCTGGCAGCTTAGCCTTTATCGCTAACCCTTGAGTGCTGTCACATTTTAATGCACTTAGCCCTAATTGGAAGAGATGTGGCCTGAAAATGCTGATTGTGGCTCAAGTTAAGGTCAAGGCAACGCTATCTGTCTGGCTAGACTCAGATATTCACTTAGACAGGGAGGGAAATTCATTGCAGATTACTGGCTAGGCTGTTATATTGCGTGTGCTAGCATAGAGCCCTGGCTTAGCGTGTTAAAAAAAAGAATGAGTTTAAAAATGCTATATTTTCTTAACTGTCGTAAATAGTTTATATTCCCCTCTATTTTCAAAACCAGCAAGCAAGAGGTTGAGAGGGATCAAAGACCTGAACTAAGGCCTATGCAGACCCAAATGGATGACCTTTATTTGTTTAACGGACAGTGGAAAATGCCCGCAATATGAAACACATCACACATTTGAAATATTTCAGATGTGTGTCTAATGTGCTACTGTAACCAACATGTTTTCATGGTAAGAATACAGCTATGTAAACCCATCCAAAGATGTTGCATTAATGTTAGGAGTTCAGAGGAAAAGAAAACACAGGATAATAACAGCCAGATTATAAATAAAAAAAAAAAACATCCAGTAACTAAATGCAACTAAATGCTATATATTTTTCTTTGCATCATTATTTAGGTAGTCTTAAATGTTATGTATTATAAAGATCCTTATGGCCTGATGAAAACATTTTTTATAATGTATCCAAGAAGAAACCTTTTAATAATAAAAAAAAAGATGCCTTATTGCAGCAAAAAATATTTTCAGACCCTGTGTGCAAGTTGCCACAGAGCAGCACGTGTTTATTTAGAAAATTTGCCATGTGAACTTGTCTGCCCTTGATTACACAGCGTGTGCACAGTGGCCTTTAGCCGTACAGTCTTAAAACACTGAACAAATGAAACACAGAGAGAGCTCGCTGTTTTGGGATGAGGGGATTGAGCGTAGGACAAGGAATCAGAGCAGTTTGTTTTTATTAAAACATCTTCATCTGCTTATGCTAAAGTATCTGGCAGTGTGAAAGCAGGAGCCTGACGCTGGAGAGGCTCAAACCAGGCTCGCCATGTGTGTCTTGTTAAGGGCAGTTATGACAAATGGCAGCAGCTGTACAAACTAATCTCTCTGTTCTTTCACACATGGCGCCCAATTAACAATGGGCCACTGTCGGACTGTAATCCACAACCAGCCAACCTGCTCCTACTCCCGCTGGCTGAGTCAGGGAGAGGCAGTGCTTTACAGCAAATACAGTATAAATATGTTCATGCACGCACACGCACACACATACACACAGAAACACATTGCAGTGGCTGGCTGGGATGTATGTGCAGAGGGAAGTGGCCTGTCAGGGGCTACATTCCCACTGGGTTTGTAATGATGAAGTGCATGTTGCAGTGGTCACTGTCAGCTGGACTCCACTCAAATGAATACACACTCTTCATGAGACTAATGGCCTCCCATTTCTTGGGCCGTATGTTTCGCTTATCTATGCCTCAACTCCATTAGTACTGCAGATTTGCATAATGTGACTTGTGTAAATATATGGCTTTAATTTTGCCCTGAGAAGACAGAGAAAACTTGGATTTAAAGAACAGCCAGAACAAAAAAAAAACTTTAGAAGGAGCAGGATAAAGTTTACAGTTTGGACAAGTCTTTTTAAGCCTAGTACAGTCATCTCGGCATATGAGAGATGTGGTAAAGAAAAGTGGTGTTATGTGCCAGGCATGAGGTGGCAGGGGAGGGCCAGTGAGCATGAATGAATGGAAGCTTCTGAATGGGGAAAAAAAACTAGGATTTGTTTCCATTGCATCCAAGAATCATTAAGCTTAGCCCCTCTGGCTGTGAATCTCAGTTCATGGACAAAGCCACAGGGTTCCTGCCCAGAACGTCACACAGAGAGAGAGAGAGAGAGAGAGAGAGAGAGAGAGACAGGGAGAGAGAACAGCACAAGACTTGGAAAGAGTGTAGGGTAGTCCTAACCAACACTGGCAAGAGTAATGATTACCCGCTCAATTTACAACACAGTCACACACACTAGCCAGATCAGTCCATTACCCAGTGGATGAGTGTTTTTTTAAAGACCTGAAACATTACTAGAAACATTATAGTCCAAAAGCAATATTAAATGTAATACACTATTTAATTCCACCTTTTCTTATTTTGGTTCTTTGTGATATTTTGGTTTTGAAATGGACATTTTGGATGAAACCGCCACCAGGATCAGGTGACACACTATCAGTGAGATACTGTGACAGGGAAGAGAATAGAAGACCTGTATTATAACCACTGTATTTTTTCCCCCTTTTAATAAGGATTAATCAAATGATGAAATAAAATCCAGCTAGAAGAAGGGAAGTAGGGGTAAGAGGATCTGTCGTGCCCTTAAGAAAGGTTTAGGTAATGTGAGGACCACTTGGCATGCCTCTTAGCCTCCTTTCTCTCATTTTTTCATTACCTTTCTTTTGGTGTACATAAAGATACACTTTATTTCAGTACACATCCATTTTGGTTATGTGGGTTTCAGTTTTGCCAGAGAAGAAAAAATATTCTTTTCCTTTTAGCTGGAGCTGTGAGGTTTCAGAGAGAGAGAGTGTGGTTTGGCTGGTGGTGGCTAAGCGCTCGTACTTAAAGGAAGCCGCAGGTCCTATCAACTATTGCAGTAGTTCAGTAAGGTGCTCACTGTCAACACACACTTCTTCTTGCTCTCTCTGTCTCTCACACACAGAGACAGGAAGAGGTCCTCTCCACATGCATAATCACATGGGCCAACGGCAATCATGCTGCAACTTTGCTCGTCCAGCATCTCCCAAGGGGATCAGATCACTGAGAGTGTATGTGCCTGTGGGCGCAAGTGTGTTTAGCTTAAGAAAGAAAGTGGGGGTCATGCCAACACACCCACAACCACTGGAGAGAATTTTATTGTTATTTTATTGCCATTCTTTTCTGTGTTACATTATGGAAAAAGTCTTTAATGTGCAGTATTAGTTACTGTACTATGCAAAAAAAAGATTGCATTAGTGAGTCAGAACATTATATTTCCAAACATTAATGCTGCACAAATAAGGCTGTTGGGTTTTGAATACAAAAAAAAAAAAGTTCTTGTGACAGTCAAAGTCTCCAGAAGAGCTGTGGCAGATTTTTCTTAAGAGACTAAGACTATCAAAT
>JAOVYV010000042.1:13824036-13839678 GCA_025674545.1 Hassar affinis | reverse complement strand
TCTACAATGTAAATAGTCATGAAAATAAAGAAAATGCATTGAATGAGAAGGTGTGTCCAAACTTTTGGCCTGTACTGGATAGGAATAGACAGGCTATTTAGACACTTGGATATCATCTCACATTTTTGAGACAATTATGTAATTTCATAGCACAAAAAACAGACATGCCAGATATGAGTATATTTGTTGTGCTGTTTGATTTTTTTTCCAGCGTTTTCTTGGCTCACCTATATCTTAAAATAAGCTTTAATTAAATCTAATATTTAAGTAGTAAATTGGATAGGGAAAAGACTACAGACATAGTTGTGTACCCTGTAATCTCCTTAGAACTTTTTAATGCATTGATATGATAGAAAAACAGCATTGGTTTTATTTAAGAGGAATAAAAGGAAGTACTTTCTTTAAACATTTTTTACTTCTTTCCCTTCCCCACATTTCCATGATGGTTATTCATTTTGATATCTGTGACTAATTGGTTTGAATCACTGACCTGTCCAATGAATACAGTACATCACTGAGTATTTAGAGCTGGGTAATGAAGAATAATATGTTGACTGGGTATGTTACACTATAGATGCACTCTTTTTCTGGAACTTTTTATCCTCTCTGTGCAGTACAGTAAGAGTGATTAGGCATGCAGAACAGTATGTATTGAACACATTAGTTCGGCTTATAGCATTACATAGGGCCTAAGGCAGGGTTGTGATTACTGGCAGTATCCATTCAGCTGTTTATATGAATGGTTGAGAACTCTGGGACATGTCTGATCCATGCAAAAAAATACACAACATTGTTCAGTTAAATGTGAAGGAGGGAGTGCTGTGTTGAGAGTTGGCATGTTTATGCTGGCATTAATGAGACGTATTGGGGGTTTGAGCAAGGCAGTGAGGTCATATACGCCCTCTTTGGGGGATCCTGATGTTTATATTCTATAGTGAATATAAGTGAAAAATGTGAATGTGTTCCACAAATTGTAAGGACACACTAACTGTTTCCAGCAGTGATTCTGAGTTTGATGGGGTGTTAAACTTACAGGCACTGACATACCCTTTTGTAAAACAAGTATTCCACTGAACTAACCAGAGCATGAGGCACTATGAGCAGAGTAGGAGATGGCTGGTGAAGACTTATCGCTCGACTGGACATGTGTCATTTGTTCAGCCTAACAGAGCACTCATTCATTTAGCCTTCCATGAACGTGGCTCATAGAGATGTAAGGGCCAGCATTGTTTGTGTTCTGCGATGCCTAATCACTGTGGATTGGACAACGTATTAAAACTTTGGCTACAGCTTGAAGACTTTGTCTGAGGAGGAGACGGTAGTGATGGATGTATTCTTTTGGTAATGACTGCAGTAAGAGGCTTAAAGAGAATTGAAAGGATTTTGGTCATACGTTTTGGCATTCAACAACATATAATAGTTCTCATTGTCCTGCTTTACACTTCACTCTGCATAGGACAACTGTCTTGTTTTTACAGACCACGGACATATAATGGAGTGTTAGATCCCTACTACTCTCCTACCTCCCTCTTCAGCATAGGCCTTTAAGGACTGATTACACAAACGTTTACGTCTTCCACAGAGTGCCGCAAGAGAGATAAAGGGCGGCTGATGCTTATCCCCATCCCGCACAGTAGAAACCACTAAGACGGAACGTAAACCAAGCATCGCAGACAGACTTTCATGTTCTCCATTACATATGCGGTTGCTCAGCTCACATCTTAATTGATAGTCTCTAGGTCGGGCTTCCATTGTTAGTTACCCTGCTAACCGTACCCAATTGTCATGAGGATCACAATGAAGTGAAGGCAGGAAGCCACAACACCTTGGCACAAGTTTGAATTTAGAGTCCTCCTGTAAGTGTGACATTTGTTCCTTTTAAATGTTTGATGACGCTGAGCTGTTTGAGAAAAAAACCCAGTATAAAGCGCTCGCTTGTTTCAGGTTAGCTATGCGGAATCAGAGAACAAAAGGATAGCTCACAGAGGGATGGTTGGAGGCCAAGCACAGGGGTAGCAAAGAGGCTAAATTTAGCTTGGTGTCCGGCGCAGTGCACTACGTGCATGGACTCACAACTCTTCATACAGTATGTATGATAATCATTCCACTTTTCAACACTGGACAAAGCAGTCTGTATGTCCCAGCTCCAACAGCACAAGCCTAAAAATACACAGATGGACATATGTGTGTGTTTTTATTTATTAATTAATTTATTTATATATTTATTTGTATGCTTAGCCATGCCTGATACAGAGTCTCTTCTCTAGAAGAATGTGATTCAACTAAAAATACAGTGTCTTGTAAGTTTTTTTTTTTACCAGCATTTAAAAATAATTAGTACTATGTTTCTTAATGTTCCTTTCTATAATTCATCTCCAACAGACACCAGCCATGTTGTAAGCTTTTGTTTTATTTAAATACAGGGAACTTTGTCCCATGAGCACTAAGGGTTAAAGCCGCAAACGTCTTCCATAGAGCTGCAGCTGCCAAGGTTAAATGAGGTGATAGCAAATTGTTTACTTACTGAAATGTTCTATCAAGTTTGGCTGGTTTGTCATTAAGCCGGCCTTCTCAGGCTGTTGGGACGGTTGTGTAAGTTGTATTAGTGGCCTGTAATCTAACTGCATGGCTGCCAGAGACACTGTCTGCCTTGTAAAGATTATTCAAAGAATTATTCCCTTTTCTTTTCAAAACCACCTTTCTCAGTGAAAAGACGCATGCCTATAGATAACAGACGTTTCTTTGAAGAACAGTGTACTACTAAAGCACAAGCATAGAAAAAAAAAACACTAATCATTTTGCCCTTAGCATTCTTAGCTTCTGATTTTTTTTACCACTTGGTTTTCTTTGTATGCAGAACCCACAGTGACATGGAGTAATTTATGTCAACGGCCCCAAGTCACATCTAATCCCCCAACCCTGTCTCTGCTTGCCCACCTATGGTCTTTTAAACAGAGTGGCTTATGGCCTAGTTTATCTTCCTTTAAATGGCTCTTGATAAGGTTCTCATCTCAAACTGGTGTGCTTCTGCAGGCTGTTTGCTCTTTCTAGCTTCCCCAGAGCTCATCTGGGTTTGTCATTCCTGAGCTCTGGAGTTCTAGTCTTTCAGCTCACAAAGCACAAGAATCAATGGTGTAGAGAAAAGGCATGAGCCACAACTTAGTGATGATGGATGGTCATTGCTGAGCTTGCTGGAGTCTGCTAGGCTGCTGAGACCTGAAGCCAAGACCTGTACAGGCCTTAATTCTTATTCTTAATCTTCACTCTGCCATGTATCTGCAGAAGCTGTGGTGCTATGATGAATTTGATCAAGATGGGGGTTAATCAGTGACAAAACCACCATATCTTCCTATGATGCATATATATATGTGTGTGTGTGTGTGTGTGTGTGTGTGTGTGTGTGTGTGTGTAAAACTATGAACTATGCATGTTTTCAACATCATAGGCTACCTGTAACCTTTTTTCCTGTATCGTGATCTGACAGTATCTTTTTACTTTACCTGAGAACTTTTGTCTGCAGATGTACAATTTCGGTTTAGGCCGTAACCTACTGCAAGTTCATCGAGGCAGGAGTGTTAGTGAATTAGCTATCGCTGTTCTAAGCGCTCGGGTATCTGCGGCTGATGCATTTACGTGCTGTTGTTGTGTTGATCATTTCCTCTGCCGAAAGCTCTTATGAAGAACGGCGGATGAAATGAGACGTGATTTAGAGAGGTCTGTCACAATGCAAGTGGCCACAGTTGCCGCTTCCTACTTTTGTGTGGATGAGGACCCGGGGGTGGAGCAGCGGATGCATGGCCCTGGCGCTTGGCCCCGGCAGAGGGAAGGAAACTCGGTGTCAAAGGCAGCCCTGTTATCTGAGGCAAAGGCGTACGCTCTGCCTCAGCGGCTGTGTCATCGTCACAACAGGAGAGATCAGATACTGCAGACCAACTGAAGGTTTTCTTGATTAGACAAAAGTGTTGCAGCTCCTTAAAAGTCCTCCTGGGCCTCAGACGTGAGAGAGAGGTGTGGCAGAACTCGAGCCTTCATCTAAGTCTACTTTTGAGTATTTGTTTTTTTTCAGACTAGCACAGGGTGTGCAGGGTTTTCTAATAACCTTGAAAGAAGCCCTGCAGGCCCCAGTTCACCGAGTGCATATGGCATATTTCTGCTCAGTGTGCCGAGGCTGCCCCTGACAGAGGCCCCCCACCCCATGCCTGCTCATGCACACACACACACACCCACACACACTGAAGCCCCCCCCATCGCAAAGAGTGCTCCCAGTAGATATGCTCTATGGCTTCTCACAGGCTCCATGAAGGAAATGCATTATGTGTAAAAGGAATTCCATATGGTGACATATGATCTGTGTAATTCCTTCAATTGATAAAAAAGCCCTACCTTTGTGTCTGCTTGGCACGAATAGTTTATAAGAAGCCTCCTCCTAATGTATTTTTTCTGCTTGTTCTTTCTGGGGCCAGACTGAGGCCTGAGCATTACTGCACAATGTCTGCACTTGGGAGTGTGTGGGCTCCAGAGTTTGCCATGGCGAATATTTGCAGACAGTGGTCTGAGTTGTTCCAGGTAAGGTGTGCCAAGCTCAAGTGGCTTGGACAGGGTGAAAAGGAAGTGTTGCAACACTTCAGCCAACCACCTGGGACTCCAGCCGAAACCCTTGTGCCCGTTACCTGGACCTGAGATCAGCTCTGGGACTGGGTTGTGACTTCACTTCTAGTGCCTCTCTATGTGAAAACAAAACGCTTAGGCATGTGGGTTGGAGGAATATGTACATGTGAACACTTGCCAAGAGTGCAGATTATTGAGTGGGGTCCAAGTGTGGCCCTTTGATATCTTCACTAGTTCCCATGACGCAGTGGCGTGTCCAGCTATATGCATGCAGATAACATTTTATAGCTTTTGGACTGCAGCCTATTCAAGCACTTGGGGACTGTTATTTTCGCATTAACATTTAATGTTGTATATCTAAAAGAGGTATGAGAGTGAAAAAAAAAGCATTTGAGGGGATGTTGAGGCTTATATTGGTTTAGTCATTCTAGTTACACTAGCTCTTTTAATTGGAATTGCTGAGCTACAAACTCAGTAGTGTTTTCCACATATTCCATTTTATGGATAGGAAAGATTTATAACACTTTTGAGTTTAGACAAAATATTTATCATACATGCATGATGCTGTACCCAGTTACTGTAAAATGATACAGGTTTTCCTTGTTGAACCTAGATCCTTACTGCATTCCGTTAGGCTTACGAATCAGAGAAAAATGCCTTGCAAATGTCAGGCAACATCTCAGTACCTGAACTTGCCAATGCCTGACCACTGTAATGTTCACCTCTTAACAACATGAAACATAGGGTTTATCACAGGGGTGTCCAGCCTTATCCACAAAGGGACGGTGTGGGTGCAGGTTTTCCTTCCAGTTAAGCAGGAGCCACACTTCATTCCACCTGTTTAATCATTGGATCCAATCAGTGTATCTTGACTTTCAGTAGTGTGTGGCTTCTGCTTGGTTAGAAAGAAAACCTTCACACACCCACACACCGGCCCTTCTCAGATAAGATTGGACACCACTGGTTTATCAGATGTGTACATGTTTATGGCTGAGAGCTAAAAAGGCAGGGAAGTTTAGCAGGGTCTTTCCTAAGATAATCGCTGCATGTGATAATAATTAATACACAAGATGGTAACATATGTGGGCTGTAAAGATTACTCTAGAAGTGTTTAGGCCTTCAGGGAAAGATCTAAACTCATAGATTAGTGTGCCATTCACAGAAAGTGTGGAAAAATTAAGTCCACACAGTATGCATGACTGAGAAGAAGTTTCCATTCTCTTCCCTTCTCATAAGCAAGAAGCAGCAATTCTCCCCAATATTGTTTACCTTCCAGATAAGAGCTGTCTGATCTGCTACCTGGCTTCAACCTCTTGCTCACCTTTTCTGAAAAATTCAAAGCAGGATGCTCAGATGAATGCAGATCCAGGCAGATTGTGAAGAGACTCAAGAAAGACCAAGCAAGAAAGACCCAGAGAAGACACAGAGAAGTCCTGAGTTGGCTCATGGAAAGGCTTATTGGTCAAAAGTCAAAAGATATTAACATGATAGATTATTATAAATTTTGAGGTCTTTTCTTGACATTGCCCATTAATACCTGTGTCTCTTAATGCATCGGTAGTGTTGTTGGTTAAAAATCCACCTTTTGAGGAATATTAACACCTCTCCTCTGAATCTGTCTGGATGACAGCTGAGTATTGTTCTTATCATTCTAGTGCTCTGACACTCTGCCAGAAAACTGAAGTGCACACAAAGGCCTTTTGCATTCCCAGCCCCTACGGCATGGGAGGGTGACGGCAGCCACACTGTGCAGGGAAGCCTGCTATAATTCTCATGCTACAGAACATAGATTACAAAAAGAGCAACACATTTTTGCACTCCGCTGCAGTCTTTTTCTCCCTCGCACAAGGCTTTCTCTTGTCCCTACTTGATATGTGGCATTTGTTGAGTCCGCCTGGAAAAGAAATATTTATATATTCAAGACAAATCTTTTATTCAATGTGTGGCTACTTCTATAAATAATGTATTTCAATGATGTAAAAGCCTGAATAAATTGCAAAATTTAATAGACAGCTTCAAATAAACATACTGAAATTGAGTAAGTAGTAGCCATGCATAAGAGGACTGAACTCTTTTTAGACTTCTTAAGTTGTCTTTCATTCGACCATTAAGACTATTTTTACCTTAAATCTACTTTAATATATTTACATTTTATGCTGGAACGGAAAAAAGCACAAAGTCTGACGAACACAAGACATGCAGCTGCTAACATATGAGATTCTGTTAATGGCAGCATTCCTCAACATCTGCTTAATGCCAGACTTTGTGTAACATTGTTTATGGTGTTGGAACAACAGAATCTGAAATTCATTTAGCGGTTCCTCTTCTCACTGTCGCATGTATAAACTGAACACTGGAGCCAAACCACATGTTGTTACTGCTGCAGCCCAGGGCCGCCTTAGCAAGCCTCAGGAGCACATGGCAGATTTGCCTTTCTGAGTGTCTGCCAGGGAGGAAGGACCCTGCAACTAACAGAACGTGAATTATGGCATAGCATCTGCCCATTATAAAGGACTACCCAACATGCGCTGAGATCACCAGTCTGCCTCTGCAGCTGATTGGCCCATTGCCTGTCTTCTGACCTTGTAGCGGGCATCCTGGACTCTCCAGAGCTGAATGAGCGCTTCCTTCATTATGCTTGTGTTAATCATCAGCCACTGGCCTGCTGAAACTTTCCGCCTGAGAGGCTTTATCAGGAGATGCTGCTTCATGCTCTTGTAGCGTCCCTTCACGGGTGTCTGATCCAGTGCTGTAGCCTTAGATGTTCCTTAAATTGAATTTAAAAGCTTCTGGAGGATGTATATCCAATAATAATAGATTCGTGGCGGAGAATGTTGAGCTTTAAGTTTTGAATTTTAACTCTTAAACTGGGGATCATAAATATACCCACAGAAAATGACCAGGTACCTGGTGAAGCCACAATGCAGTACACCGTGTTGATTCTACATGGCTGCTTTGAGTTAACATGCATCTGTTATGTGTTTCACATGGTCCACTGTATGCTATGCTCATTACCCAGATCAAGCATTTATCGGAGTTGCAGGGGAGTCTTTAGGCTTTAGTTAAGACCTTGTGAAGGTTTTGTTTACCATTTGGTAAAACAGGTGATCTGTGTGAATTATAATACACAACAGCATTAAAGGATGAAATAAATACTGCTTAGGCTAATGGCTTTGGATAGTAGAGTGGTGGTGGTGCACATGGGGTTGTGTAGCTTCCCTGCACTTTGATTTGTGAATTGCATTGAACCTTTTTTTTATATATCAAGGTAGGAGCAGTCATTTATAACTGGCATTCTTACACTGAAGCTCCTCCTGAAGATATAGGCTACCTAAATTTGCCTTTCCTGAATGAGAGAAAGAGAGACTCAACATCGAGTGTACTTTTCTAGTAATTGAATGTTGTAGCAGAAACAGACCACGAGAGACTTCGGCAGCATCTATTTTCACTTGGTGAGTGTTTTTGAGTCTGAAATGAAGGGTGTTGTAGAAATATAAGAGCGCTCCGACATCTGTTTGCTATGCTGTTTTTATGTTTGCAATGACACATTTAATTAAGCACTTTCCTCCCAAGTTTTGTTCTGAGCATGCGTTTTTGGCGGCGCAGCCTAAATGAGTGAATGCTTTGTTTCTTTGTCAGTTTTGTGCCAAGATCTTGCCTTGGATGTGGTGTTATATGTCCAGTAAGACATTTAGCATCCTAATTTGGGTAGAAGTGAATGTGTGTGTGTTGTAGCGTGTATGTAAATGGTTGCTTTGCCCTTGGGCCGAGCTGGACATCGGCCATAGTCGGATACTCCGCCCCTGCCACCTTGGCACTTTGCCCCACCTCCTCGTGAAGGAGTTGGCACTCAGCTGACCATCTTCCGCTCTACACACACAGGCCTGCTCAGGACCTGAGCCTGGCATGGTCACAACCTGCAGCGTAAGGAATCCTTCTTGCTTTGTAAACATTCAGCAGGATTTTCTTAAACGCATCTAAAATCACCTTTAGGATTTCTGCTTCTGATTCAGGTTCATAATAGACACATAGACACAACTACAATCCGTGTCCTTGAATTATAGGATTAGTTATGAATCAGTATTTTACATATTATTTATTACCCATTTCCATATTTTCCCACTTGTTTGACAACTAGTCTTTTCACAGTTCATCGGAACTTGGAGAAACATTCAATGGACACAAAGCAGTCTAATACCAGGTGAATTAAAAGATTATATGCATTCAGCTCCTAATCTGGTCTTAAATAAAGTGAAAATAATGACACAGCTGTGGAAGAATATTACATCATTGGATTAGTGATGTATTAGAGTTTCTATAACCAATTATGCTGTTTCATAAATTTCTTTTGTGAGCCTAACAAAGATGTTATTGAGGAAACACTGTTGGGATTTTTTCAAATATGAGTGCAACTGTAATGTACAGTCAGCTGCAGACGTATTGGCATTCTTGGTAAAGGTTAAATAAATTTGAGCAAAAATGTACTGTGTACTAAATGTACTGTGGTTAAAGGCTAGATTTCTCTCGTATTTCAATGTGAATTTAAGCTAATTAACCATAATTTTCATAACCTTTTCTTTAAGACTTCTTTACCGACTGTAACAGCATACAGCATCTTAAATTATCTTAGTCCACATTATTGTAAATCTACAGCACATCAGACATCCTATTGGAGCGTGAATGTTTATAAACCTTCCTATCATTTAGATGATAACACTAGGCAACAAAAATTTCACTTTTTTCTCCCACGAACTAAACTAGTACTAGGACCATTTAGTACTTCTTAAACTGAATTCAAATCTGTTTTTAGAATTTTCCTATTCCTATTCCTATTCCTACTCTATTAACTCTATTAAGTTATTTATTCATAAATATGGTAGATATTAAATTCATAAATAATGTACAAGCATACTTCTAAAATGTAGAAGTGTATGATTTTTGCCCATGTCTGGCCTCAGGAACTATCCCTCTGTAGTGTCCAGCAATAATCTGTCAATACAGTGGGGCTTCACTTTCCTCAGTACTGCTTTTCCATGTCCATGTGAGTGTAAGGGAACAAAATGAAAACTATGGATAATAGAGAAATTCTGAAAAAATATTTGGATTCAGAGTGCAAAAATATATAAACTTTTTTTGGGACAAAAATCATAATCTTATGTAATGTTATTGATGTAAATGTCAGTGCACATGTGCCAAAAGTTTTGAGTATGAAGAGTTTCGAGTGAATTTTGCTGGGGATATGGTTCACACAACATGTTCTGACAGAGTGAACATAACTTTGAGGTGAGACAGCATTTTACAGTGTGCCTCACACATGTATGTGTGTATGCATATGTGTGTGTGTGTGTGGTGTGTGTGAGTGAGAAGACTGCACTCATGTCCCTAAAATGTCCCCACCCAGTTTGTTTGCACTCATATTTAATTTGTAATGTTTGAATATTGTATGCAAATTGTGTGTTTGTGTGTGTATGTGTGTGTATGTTGAGTAAATTGGGTCTATGAGAAAGGACTCAGACATGACCGCACATTCAGTAGGTGTAACTTAAGCACATCAGAGAGTAAAATATAATTTGTACAAAATTGCGTCCAGCCCAGACTGCTGGCCATGAAGGAGCCCCGGAATTGCGATTGTGATGTTAGGAAGCGGCTGCCGTTACTCTGCGCTGCTCTGACTTGGAAAGTGAGAGATGAAAGAAAGGAGGCAGACTGTTAAAGGCCTGTCTGAGTCTGGGGCTCTAGTGCATGAGACTCTAGTAGCCTTACTGACCTCCCATACACACTCAGACACACACGCTCGCCGACACCCCCCCCCTCGCCATGACCCCCCCTTTCACCACAGGCCCCCTGTTGTGTCATTCACAACTCTCCTCTCTCACTCCCTCTCTGTCTTTCTGCCTCTCTCTTGAACTTTTCCTTTAATTCGTCTCCCCGTCTGCCCCCTCCCAGTCTCTCCTCCTCTTAACTACTTGTGTGGAGTTAATGGACTGTTTTGGCTGGGCTCCAGCCACTGAGTGTCACCTCATTAGTGTTCTTCCAGACAGGAGCTCTGTACGGTGGAATGTCATTGGTTGCCACCCAGCCCCTCGCCCTCTTTTGCACTCACCTCCATGAATGGAGAAATGTGCATGCATAATTAAATCTATAGTCTCACTCTCTATCCCTGCACCATTCTCTCTTTCTGTGCCCACCTCCCCTGCCCGGCTTGCGACGGCGACAAAAGGACTGTTGGCCAGTTGCCATAGCCGAGGCCGAATCGGCCCGGACCTCCCCCCACTGTCCCACGACACCACGCACACTCATGCAAATGGGCCGCTCACTCAGCCAATCAAGTAACAATACACATCCAAGTGGCATGCTGTCACTGGGAAGGGGAGATACCCTGATGAGATGTCATACAATTTCAGTCAATGCACTCTTTACTACTGCTATAAATACCCTGCAGACAAACACAAGAGGGTAGGAGCTGTGTGCTAATCTCCCTACATAATGTCCATGCTGTTGCAGGCATATCGGTGTTAAAGACGATATTGAAATTATAAGTGGCACTTGTAGATTATTGAATTGTTTGTTAATAATCCATTTTCTCAGTGTATTAAAAAAGTTATGTTTCTACTGAGCTTATTGACAGCTGTTTATCATTTCCAACAAGGGATGTGTAGGGATCCCTATCACTGAGGCAGATGCCATGCACATCTCAATGCAGTGCCAATGGTCTGATACATTAAACATACATATGAAGCAATTACTATTGCGATACTTTATGATTCACCCATATTGCAATGCAGTGTGATTCGACTCGATTCAACTCAGTGCGCTTCAAAATATGATGCTATCCAATTCAATATGGTGTAGGACACGCCCCCAAGTCGTGTGACGCTTTGGCTGAGAGACTTGAGAAGAATTGGACACTGACAACAGTGAAGATGACATGAATCTGTCATGAAAATGTAACATTTTTGGTCACAAATAAAGGCATATATAAATAAATCAGATTTTACTTCTGTAAAGACTTTTTTACTTTTGCATACTGATTTCATCCTAATTTGTATCTAGTGCACAGTTTCTCACATCATGACCTTTTATGCTGGTACACTGATGCAACCTGGTGAATCTTTCCATTCCTGTTTCCAATATTCCTCGTTCCAGGCCCAGATGAAATAATGAGGTACAGCCAGAGAAAATGCAAAGTTCGCTTTGTTGTTTTCACTGTTAGTAGGCATACAAGGGGTTATATTGAAGCATTATTGTAACGAGTAGAGAAACATAGTTCAAATATAAGTTTGTACAAATCGTCCATCCATTAGCTGTGTCTCGTCACCAAGACGTACTTCTCCCAGACAGTTCAAAATGACCTGCATGAGTGAAAACCCCCCTATACTCATTTCCATAATCTGTCTGTGATTTGACCTTTGGCTGTAGTGATCTGTGCACGCTCTGTTCTGCTTTTGTCACCGAGATGTGAAGGCGCACGGTGTGTGTCACTGTGACACCATGGTTTGACATATGACTGATGAGTCTCTGTGGCATCAGTGCTGGACTGCCAGAGCAGACATATGTAAGGCAACAAGCGCTGCATGACGCTGTGTGTCTGACTGTGGTGGCCTTTGTTAACACACAGACAGATCAATAATGCCACTTTGTCCCTGTCAGAGTGCGCACCTACAGTATACTCGCATGTGAGAGAGTTCGCGTTCTCTCTTATACTTCTCTTTTCATCATTGAGCGACATCATGGAGTTGCGCACACACACACACACACGTGCGTCTCTTTGTGAGCTTTTTCTTTTTATCTCTTGTTATCACTCTCCATTGATTTTTTTTTTAAAATAGGTGTATGTCTTGTCTTGTTATTCAGCATGCAGCGTTCCTGCTAATCCACTTCTACTAATAGTGATTTCAGTCTCGATTATCAGTCACGTTTTTTCAGACAGCACATTGTCTTCACTCATACCTTTTGTATTATTGTGTATTTTAGGCTTCCGTTTTGAACGAAGATGGATGAGTCAGTAATGTGTGACTGGATATAAGACAACTTGCTGCTAACTTTACTTAGTAACATGTTTCAGGGCTGCATCTAATGATTTCTTTTATGGTTGACTAATCTACCAGTTCAATTAATCGAATAATCGTTTGGTCAATAAAATGTCAGGAAATGTTGAACAATGCCAATCAGTGTTTCCTGAAGTCCAAGATGACGTCCTCAAATGTCTGGTTTCATCCACACCCCAAAGAAATTCAATTTATTGCCATTTCTTTTCATACTGTCAGAGAAGTTTGCCTTTTTTTCCTTTAATTTTTTTTTACTCAAACTGATTAATTGATTGACAACTAAACAATGAATTGATTAATCGTTGCAGCTCCACTATGTGTTTTATCATGAGCAACTTTTACATTGTTGTAAAACATAGTGATATAAAGAAACAACCAAAAAAAGTAGTGTGTTAGGCTTGATGTGTTCGGGCAGATTTGGTGTTTTTTTCTAGAACGTGCTCTGATATCTGTGAAATCACATAAATATCTGGTAAACAGGCAGTTAAAGACTTTTACCTAATTTCCTCATTTTAAAAGACACAATAATTTTTCCAGAAGTATAAGCATCCAAAATGCAAGGAATATACATTTAATGCTAAAATATACCATGTCTAGAATATTAAATCAGTGTCTAGAATAAGAAAATTCTTCAATCGTAGCAAGAATGTATGAATCTTCAATCTTCATTCCCGTAGCGTTCACGCGCTCTTCCATTTTCATTTATCTGCGCCACACGTGTGAGCTAGCAGGTCTCCGTCGCAAGATGGCCGCCAGCCTGTCTTTGTGTCAGCGTTCAGAACAGATGCCCATCAGCTTTGGCGTGCCCGCTATTCACACCCCGTGGCAGGCGATGCGGCTTTGGCTCCTAAAACGCCACGGCAGGCTTCCGCTCTCACTCTGTCTCACTCTCCACAAGTGCCGGGATGCTTTCCTCCGTCTATCTCTGTTTAGGTTATGGTCTGTTCTGATTTCTGATAAAAAGGCCTGGTGTTTAACAACAACAGCTGGGTGGAAAGAAAATGACAGAGGGCACAAGGAAGAGAGAGAGAGAGAGAGAGAGAGTGAGAGCTGGTGAAGAAAGCGACACGATAAGGGTGTTGTGAGAGATCTTCCGAAGGGCCGATATGGAACGGTAATTGCAGAGTGAAAGACTGATTGTGAAATATTTAGACACTGATGGGAATGTAAATACAGGCTGATTGAGACAGACAAAGAGAGATGGTGACAAAAAGAAAGTTAAACAGTTCGCCAAGATCCGCCTCGGCTGATTTGTGACTGTGTGAGTCTGCTGTGAGGTAATAAATGCTCAGCCTGGCCAGCACCAAAATACTGATGACTGTACACACACACACACACATACACACACACACCAAAATACACAGAAAAAAAATGGGCACACACACATATAGCCACAGGCAGTATTTACACTAGTGCAGCTGCATTGCTCAAAACATTTCGACCAGGACAGCCCACAATTAGGAGATATTTCTGCCTCTCTCTCTATTCCCCCATGGTTGGCCCGCGAAAGAGAGAGAGAGAGAGAGAGAGAGAGAGAGTGTAGAAGGAATGAGGGAAAGAGAGAATTCTTGGCTAAAGCCTGGCTTCCTTGGCAAGCGGAGCAGTACGTGTGCAGCCCTGCTCACTTTCTAAAATGGCTGCCAGACGCCTCCTCCTGAAATGTCGACGGTATGCATGTTCCTTGTCGTTCAATGCGTGTGTGTAAGTTTGCATGCACACACGCGCGCGCGTGTGTGATACAGCACAGTCTTCAGGCAGCAAAGAAAAGTTGCTAAAGTATGTGATAGCTCTAAACAAAACACAAAGCAGAGACGGGAGGCCGGATGGGTTGCATAGGGATCGTGCCAAGTATAGGAGTGTGAGCGTGTGTTTATGTTTAGTTGAGGTAGTGTGGGAAGTGTGTTTCTAGAGAAAGACTGTCGTAGAAAAAGTTTTTTTTTCCTGTGAAGGAATTAGAAAGGAACCATTACAATATAATTAGATGACTTGTATGAAAAGAATGCTGAGCTGATTTGCATATTAGACACTGATAAATGGAATCAGAAAGGAAAAGGAAAGAGTTTTGTCCTGTGTGTGTGTGTGTGATTCAACACCTTCTGTATTAAATCTACAAGTCCTGGGATTTCAATTTATTCACAGCTTACTTTACAGTTGTGAAGGACAAAACAGTGTACCTTCCCTCTGCATGCATGCATGCGTACCTCACAGCCATAAACAGCTAACGGATGGACCGATTTTATTGTCTCTTCTTTCTTGTCACTTTGATTTAATAACATATTTCAGAACTCTTTTCAGAATTTCTAAAGATATTTTTGCCTTATTGCCTCACACTATAATAAAGCTTTTTAAAATATAATAAAGCTTTAGGTTCACTATAATATGCATTATGTGTTTATGAGCATATGTGTATGTACATGAACAGCACCCTTGCTTGGAAATGGTTCAAAATAATAGTACATTGTGGGTACGGTATGCCAGGTGATGCTAATTAACTCATTAAAGTTCTGGTGAAACTAATTAGAAAGGTATGTGTTTTTAAAAAGGAAAGTATGGGGATATTCAGTAAGTAAGACTTGCTGGATCTAGCCAAGGTGAGAAAGTCACGGAGAAAATAAAAATGAAATGAAATGAATTTCTGAATTAAATTTCATGACAATAATAATAGCAGCAGCAGCAATAATAATAATAATAATAATAATAATAATAATAATAATAATAATGGTAATAAATGTGTGGCAAAAATATATATAAACTATATAGAAAATGTAAATGATATAAACATTATATATAGTTATATATATACTTGGAACTATATATATATATATATATATATATATATATGTATGTGTGTGTGTGTGTGTGTGTGTGTGTACAGGGGTTAGACAATGAAACTGAAACACCTGTCATTGTAGACCACAATAATTTATTAGTATGGTGTAGGGCCTCCTTTTGCAGCCAATACAGCGTCAATTCGTCTTGGGAATGA
>JAOVYV010000042.1:13811835-13823614 GCA_025674545.1 Hassar affinis | reverse complement strand
ACATAAACTACTAGTTCCAGTAGACATTAGCTGACTGTATAGAACCAAACTGAACTGGATTTCTTTGCTCTTCAGTCTCCTCTCACACTCCGCTTCTCTGCTAGTTTGTTTGTTTAAACATTGACATGGTCGTTGGCTGCCAAGCAGTGCGCTCGAAGAGGTTTTGCGTGTTTCAGGTATCAGTGTCTCGCTCTCACAAGTGCACACGCTTACAGCACACACATGTGCATGTTTACGTGCAGGGATTACAGACGTTTATTTTTAAAGTGTCCTGTACGCCTGTTTCATTTCAAACGCTACATTGCAAAGGCATATAGCATACCCCTATGTAACTGCGTAGAAACACGCACATCTGGACACGCAGCACCTGGTGACCTTATCATTAAGCTTATATTACAGTGAAATTATGCTTTGAAATATCATGTTTTTTTATATACAGGCTTATGTATGTTGTTTACTTGCTTTGCACATACAATTAGCAGCGTGTACGTGTGACGACAGCTGTGGGGTGTGTTTCTACAGTAATGAAAAATGCGTCTGGCCCATTTGATGTCTAAATGCCAGAGCCAGCTGCTCTATTGTTTCAGCTTTAATCACAGTAAACAACGCTATGCTAGAATGCACCTATAGATTCGAGCCATTCTGTTTTCCTTCCCCTCTTTCTCTCTGTCTCCATCTTTCTCTTTTTCGGACGCAGTAGGAGGCGTCTTTATCCAGACTGATGGATGGTGTATAGTGCATATGTGAAGGCTGATCGGCAGGGAAGGGGGATGGGAAGTTGGCATAGGAACTGGCACTGTCACACTGCCAGCTTGCACCAGTTCCACCAATCAAAGACCTAATAGTCCAGTCTGGCTTTAAACTATTCAGTGCTGCAGAACCTGGCATAGTGGGATTTAATCAGGAATATTCACGCAACTTTGAGATGAGCTAAAGTACCACTCTTGAGTAGCTACATTCCACGTCTGAAAGGTGCTATACAAAATGTATTAATCGCTTTATGCTCCCTCCTTGTCTTTGTCATTGCTGATCCAAAGCCAAGAACATTCCATTTGTGTAACACTGTTGTGCTGTTTGTGTGTGTGCCTTACTGTGTGTATGTGTTTATATAGAAAATATGTATGTACAGTACGTATATAGTTTCTTCATGCTTTTCCACTCTCCTCCTGTGACCAAAACGTATGGAAGAAGGAGCACGAGTGTTGTTCTGTGCAAGGTTATCTGAGTTCAATGTGGTTCGTACGCTCCATGTTAGAGATCATATCATCTGGGTCTTTCTTACAGGGTCCCTCAAGCATGTGTGGCTCTTTGTGCTGCGTGAGCATGTGTGTGAAGAGTGTGTGTAAATCACAAGGCCAACGGACACACACTCGGCCGAAGCAGTACTAAACTCTGTGCAGCTGATGTATTAAAGCAATTAAACTTACCAGACAATAGTTGTAGTGTTTGATGAGAAGTGGATCCCACAGCTTAAAAAAAAAAAAAGAGTCAGTGCCAGTGGAATTTCTACACACTTGCCTTACAAAGGTCGTGTAAGGTAACATCATCAGTCAAGATTCTGTATATGGAAAGCACACCCTAAGGACATGCTGAATTCCTCTCATTTTTTCACCCCCCCCCTGCCATTTCCACTCCTTTCTCTATTTGTATATCTCCCTCTGTATCCTGTCTGCATTATGTGATGTATCGGTCAAGCACTGGACCTCCGATGGCGAATTTTGCCCGTGTGTGGCAAAAAAGAAGAAAGACACTCCTTTGATTTGTTTAGCACAGAGCACATTTTGTGTGTTTCTTTCTGTCTCTTCTTTCATACTTTCTTTCTCGTTCCTCCATTCTGGAAAAAAAACATGTTTCTGCACACATCTGGCCTGGCCTGTCAGGACTGAGCTCCTGCAGTCTTTCCCAGCGACAATGAGGTGGGGGTTGGGTGGGAACCATACAATAACTGCCATCAAGTACAAAACAGATAAGGATTTGCATGTGAATTTATTACTTTTAATTAAAACGTATGCTGTTAAAACGGTCGCTTGTTTTGACCTGACGGATTCATTTATGGATGTTTTTTTTTCTTGGAAGACAAATGAGCTTTTTATTAACGTCAGTGTCTCTGTCCTAAAAGTCAGCTTTGGGTGCTAATAATCGAGCATTTCACTAAATTTCCCCTTTGCCAGAAAAACAAATAAAAAGCTCTAGAAAGTGGTAAGAGCTTAACAAATAAAGCTGAAGGGAAGGAAAGTGGATGATAAATGAGGGTAATGTAATCTGGGCTACCACTGCTCTTTGAGTCACTCAGTCTGCGTTTTGTGTACTAATCCATGTTCTTTATATTTGTTTACAGACTCACAGCAGTCAGGAAGTCCCAGTAACAATGAGCCTGGCAAGAACCCTCCAGGTAACACACACACATATATACACACACACACACACACACACATCCTTTTTTGAAAAATCCCCTTTTAGACACCATGGGTAAATTGTGACCAGTCATGTGCATTTATGACAAAGGAAATATTACAAGTTTAAAGATGCGTGTATATTTTACTGTATTTGTCGAACCACATTGTCTGAAATCTAGCTCCACCCATCTCCTCATGTCCTATCCCTGAAAATATGCTTTGTTTCCTGATCCAAACGTCAGATTATTTGTGATAAATATATACACTGAAGTACCAGAAAAACTGGTACATGAACCTATAGCAATGCTGCCAATGCACATCATTGGTATATAATGCGTATATAATGCACATGTGTATATAAAGCCATAAACATCGATGGAAATTCTATTCTAGAGCTGATTCCACCATGAGAATGGCAAGTTATCACTATTTTTTTGTTATTTTTGACAGTTTAATAGTTGGAGCTTGTGAGATGGGTCATTCAGAGGTAGAAGCAAAGTTTGTATTTTCACGTATGAGCATTTCAAGGATGTACCGTGACTAAAAGATTTAAAAGAACTAAAAGAATACAGCGGCGTGGCCGTAAAAAGACGGATAAATGCAACCAGAGTCGGCTGGCAAGAATTGTTTCACGCGATTCCCTCCAAGATCCTGTGGGGGACCTACCAAGTATTAACTGGTTTACCAGTTTTTCCGGTACTTCGGTGTAGGTGTCTACAGTTTTCTTTATAAAATTTACTTATAAACCACACTTAGTAGAGCATTCTTTTCTGCGAGCATTTGTTCTCAAATAATAAAGCGCAATAAGCAATAAACGATGAAGAAATATGAACCCAACAATGGTTAAAGTCTTGAATATGTTTTTGCAGTCAAATTAATACTTTTAATTTAATAATTCTAATAGCATCCAAAGACATAATTTTGGGTTTTATGAAGTATGCAAATGCATGCACATTTAATTAGACAAAGCTTCATGTGCATAAATAAATCTTTCAAAAAAAAAAAAAATTGAATCAGCAATCAGTTGGTGACAGACCGTTGACATTTATTATTAAAAAAAAACAAGCAAATGCTTTATTCGCCTGAGGTGTCTTGCCTTAAGCCAAAAAAGGCAGAGTGCTGATAAATTCCATGTGATCTCCCAGCTGCTGGGAACAGGAGACTCTCAGAACTTAGCTGGAAGGAACCGTGGCAGGGTTTTGAATGAGAAGCTCCAATTGTTCTGCTTTAGACGAATCCAGGAGAAAGCTAATGGGTCTGAAACTGTGTAATGGAACATCCCACATGTATCAGTCAAGAGTGTGCGTTAGTGTATGTTTCACTTCCTGGCTTTTAATTTACGATCCAGTGTGGGAATCTTTGGGATCTCTGACTTCTTCACTGACCCAGAAAGACCCACACTGAAGCAGCTGTTTTGGTGGCAGTTTCGCAGCTGGCAGTCTTTTTCTTAACTCTCCTGCATTGAACGTAAAAAAAAAATCTTAGAAAACACTACAAGAAAAAAATGTGTGAATATGCACTGTTTAGTTTTTCTGTAAATTGCTTCAAGACATTTATTTGGCTTGGAACTGCTGTCGGTTTTCTAAATAAACTGAAGTCACCCTCAAAGCCAACTATGTTACATTTCTAATTGTAAAAGAAAAATAGAAATGTCATTTCTTAAACAAGAGAATGTCTGACAGATTGCAGTTTATGTCACTGGGTGTATGCTGTCATAAGGGTGTAGGCAGGGTCAGGAAATACACCAGCACACCACACAGCTTTTCTTGTACCCCTCACAATTTTTTTTTGTGCTCAGTTGATGCTTGCCATGTAATGCGCAAAGAATGAGGTCAGTGATGCATAATTGGCTGTTTACCGCAAGAGCAGGTTTTTCATCTTCCCTTGCTTAGTGAAGAATAGCAGTGTGGTTATGACTCAAGCCAGCAATGCTACTACTGCTGGTGGTGCAAGTTCAGCTGGCCTGCGTATCCCATCATCCTTGTGCTAAGCCGTGGAGGATAGTTTGCACTCAGTGGACTGTATTTAGAGTTTGAGATTTAATGTCAAAAGGTGCATCGATATTTATGAAAGGAAAGTTACCCCACTTTCCCTGTTGGTCATTTGCCAGTTCACACCTCCTAGCCAGCTCTGCCCAGCCACCAATCAGGGAGAATATGGGCTAGCACATGTTTCCTCTGCAGCTGAACACATTCAGAGGGAAGTGCTATCTGCCGTCTTCCACATACATGCCCATGATTGGCTAGTGTCACTCTGATTGAGAAGGGAATGAGTATATGTCACCCCCACTTAGACAGCATGACCAGTTTTGCTTTCTTGGACTCCCGGCCATTGCCGGGATCTGAACTCTGAACATTGGGGCAAATTTTCTTTTCAGAGTGGTTACATCAAATTGAATGTTGAAAATTGACACTGGACTTAATACTGTTCCTTCCTCAATGCCAATATCCACTTATGGTGAACCAGAACGTAACTTATACACACCACTAAGGCTACATCCGGACTACTACGTTTTCGGTTTAAAACAGAGTTTTAAAACAAAAGCAGTCTCTGTCCAGCGTTTTAGCTCTGTATCAGAAAAAATCTTCGTCCACACCTGAAAACACATATCACACCAGGTAGGTGCATACCGGCATAAACAGGAAGCCACTGGACATGGGAATGCTCACAGATCACTCAAATAATAGCTTGCCTAATGCGCTTGTAGGGAGGTATAGCATTATAATGTGCAGAATTTAACCGCACAGCAACACTGTTGCAAAGTCAGCAATGCTTGTGATCTGTTATCTATTGTGCGTTCACCACTGAGGTTGATGCCATGCGTTTTTACAAATCAGGGAAGGATACTTCCCAGTCCCAGTCAGGAAGTGAATACGGGTGTCTCCGTCATTGGTTCCAAAAGTCTCCATTCCTGCCTGTCCACACTACAACACAAGCACAGGGTTTTAGATCTAAAATGGGACTGGCAGCATTTCCAAAGGTATCTATTTTAGGGGCTCAAACACTTTAGAGAAGTACAGATGCCAGGCATATACATAGCAAAGGTCCTGTGTTTTTTAAAACTAAAACATATTTGTGTGGATGTGGCCTAATTTCAGAGTTCCTGTGCTCTCCTGTGTCTTGCTTTAGTCTGTAGTTAGAGGTGAGATGTGAATGCTGAGCAACACCAGTGTCTTCTCCTCACTACAGGTGCAGATCTGAGTACGGCCCACAGTAGTAACACAAAGACTGGGCAACATGGCGATGTTATGATAAATATTACAAGCCTGCATGATTGGCAGTGTGAGTGTGATGGTCAAATGTGCAAAATCAAAACAGATCAAATGTATTTGTTCTTCTGCCCACAGTTTACTTGGAAGACAGTTTCGTCAAATCAGGAGTGTTCACCGTTTCAGAGCTGGTCAGAGTATCCAGAAGTAAGCCGAGCCTGCCATACATGCTCACACACACACACACACACACACACACACACACACACACACACCCCTTTTGTATTGCTATACCTGTGAAGCGTTTCGATTGACATAATGATTACTGCAGCTAATTAATGGTAACCCTAACCTTAACCTCAGTAATAAAATAGCAGCTTTTTGGCTCTTTTTAAAAAATTTTTTTTTAAAGTCTACATCAAAAAAACTCGCTTTACTAAAGGGGACCAGCAAAATGTCCACACAGGGCATATATTCCTATCCTTGTGGGAACATTTGGTCACAAAGATATAAAAACTTTCTCCACACACACACACACACACACACACACAAACACAAACACCCACACAGACACACACACACACACACACACACACAAACACACACACCCACACAGACACACACACACACACACTCACACACGCACACACACAGAGTCACCATGCCTTGTTTCATGTTCAGCGTTCCTGACTTAGCGAGGGAGGTTCTTACCCAGAACATGTGTGGAGAATCTAGTCAGGCAGGTCCTGGGAGCAGTGTATGTGCAAGAGCATGTGTGTATGAGCAGTGTGTGTATGTGAGCATGTGTGTATGTCATCACGTGTGTGTGTGTGTGTGTGTGTGTGTGTGAATGACTGTACAGAAGTGTGTGCGTCGACATGCCTGCTCTTATCAAAGACGATGACAGATGTTCCAACAGGAATCTTTCTTTCTGTGTTGGTTGAGGACAATGCCTCCCTCAGGCAGGATCTGTGTGCATTGCCGAGGGGTTGTGAGGCCGCCCTTTGCAAATACATACACACACACTCATACACACACACACACACAGACACGCGCACGCACACACACGCGCACACATGCACTTGATGACACTGTAACTGATACATGTTACACCTTCTGCATGTAACAAAATGCCCAGTGTCAAACACATGCTGCTTCTCAAACACACTAACGCACACACACTCACCTTGTGAGACTGCCACTCCATCAGCTTGGCCCCTTTGAACTGCTGATCTTTTTCATGGCGCTTCAGAAATCTAGGTCTCCAATCATCCAGGCTTTCAGCACCAAAATAGGAGCACACCCGAGCGTAATGCACTCGAGTGAAGAAGCTTTGGGGGGGAAGGGGAAGCGGAAGAGGGGGACCTGGAGCTCCTAATAGTCAGGCATTAGAGGTGTTAGGAAAGAGCAGGCATCATAAGCACTAACCCTAATTAGGGTGAGAAAAGTTAATCCTGATAACAGGAATGGGAGCTTTAAAGAAGCGCTCAGGGTTTTTCCAACTAATCTCTATCAACCGCATCTGAGTTCTGTGGGTAATTATCACAGACAGTAATTTCAACACGTTTCCCTGTGAGAAGGATAAACTCACTCATAACAGAAGTCTAAGGCGAACTGGTGATGACCGAGGTGGTTATGTTTGATTATCGGTTTGTCTGTCAGCTGGATTACGGAAACGCTTCGCACATGACTAGTTGTCATGAAACTTAGTGGAAGGGTGTAGCGTGAGCCAAGGAAAGTCTGTTACATTTTTGGAGCGAATCCAAATTGGATATTATTTTGAAAATGAAACAAGAAGCGACTCATGCATGAGCGAATCCGTTAAAAAGACTACCTGTTGGATTTGGTGGAGGATTTGAGAAATGATGACAAAATCCAAAATGACAAACAATACACTGAAAGTGTGACGCACTACTTGTGTAGTTTTATGTTACTTTAAAACGAAAGACTAGTTTGTTTTGAGTTATGCTGACTATATTAAGCAAAGATTTCCCTCAAAAATTCTGAATTACAGATATTTATCATTTCATATCCACTAATACTCCACTGAACTGAATAATTCGTCTCATAGTCCATTTTATATCCTGCAACAAGTTTTTTCTTTGATCTAAAGTCAGTGTACTTTCTTTATAAATGGCTTTGTTTTGGTTTCTCAGTACTGGGAATCATGTCGACGTTATTAACTGTGGTAACTTCACCCACCCTATCCAAAAACAGCAAATAACTGGTGTGTTAAATAGTTCATATTTGCAATCTAATCTGTAATAAACACAGAAAGGTGCCGTGACGACGAGAGCGTAGTCAATTTTATTGTGCCGTGTCGAACTATAGCACACACAGTGGTGCAATCAAATATCGACTCATTGCCTTAAGAAATAAAATTGGGTTGTATCATATTGTAGCAGATTCATTGCTATTGCCAAATATCAAATCGTTCCCTTAAGAATGATATCATATATCACATCCATCGTGTTAAAGCCTGAGGTTTACACCCATAATGCACATGCGGTAGAAATGAGCTTGAGGATTCCTTTAATGCTCCTAATCCTGTATTAGAGTTAAAATGGACAACGTTGGCATACACTAGGCTTGTGAAACTGGTCTATAAACACTTGACTGTTGACATTAGATCATTTATTGGCCTGCATATAAATGACAGTAACTTACTGTATTGAGGTAAATCCTGGATTTAAACAGGACACTTTTTATAAAAGGTTTCATCAAGCCAGTCTTGTCCCGATATCGATTTCTCAGTCCATAAAAAAGTGATCCAACTGGCCTGTAAATAAAGAAGGAGGTAGGGGGTAGACCAGCGAACAGCTTGAGGATTTTCTGTAGAGCTAGTATGTGTGATATACTGTATGTTGAGTGCACCTCTGTAACCCTGACGGTGGCCTTTCTCAGAGATCAAGTTACATTTGATTGGTTATGTTTGGGTTTGTCCGCATGCAAAACTTGTACTGAGCAACTGTGTCGAATTACTGTAGTGAAGTGTCGAAGTACTGAATTGAAAATGTGTGTGTGTGTGTGTGTGTATGATGAGATTTAGGTAATGTATTACAAATGTAGAAATGTTGGATAAATATTAAAAAATAAAACATTCTATGTCCTTACTCTTTCTGTCTCTCTCTATCTGTCTCTTGCTAGCTCCTATCACACAGGGGACAGGGGTGAACTACACCATGGCGGACATGCCCAGCCAGCCATATTACCATGACCTGAACTCAGTGAGCTTACACCGCTCGCTCTCCTCCCCGCCTGGCAGGTGAGCACAAACCCGGACCCACATATCTGCATGCGCACACATGTACACACTACAACTCATCCCCACATAAATCTTTGAAGTCGTTTAGATTTGCATACTTCCTCCTAACACCACACCGAGTTGACTGAGTACCCCTTCACTCATGTCTGTATTGTCTGTGCAGTAAGCGACCTAAGACTGTTCCAGAGGACAGCATGGAGACGAGCCCCACAGGCCCAGACTTCTACTCTTCCCCGAGCTCACCGGTTAGCCGACCATGGCATGAGAGAGACCAAGGTGAGAGAGAAAAAGGCAGAGAGACAGAGAGTTTTAAAAACACAGAAGTTACACCTCTTAGA
Source organism: Hassar affinis (assembly GCA_025674545.1). NCBI lineage: Eukaryota > Metazoa > Chordata > Actinopteri > Siluriformes > Doradidae > Hassar > Hassar affinis. The sequence goes on along the minus strand of JAOVYV010000042.1, from coordinate 13,814,406 downwards.
GATAATAGGGAATAAACTGTTTTTCAGTATCTGTATGTGTTCTCCTGGGGTCTGTGTACGTTTCCTTTGGGTTTTCCCAGTTTCCTTCCACCTCCCAAAAACAGACAAGTGCATAACCTGTTCTAAATTGCACTTAAATGATTGTTTGAATGTGTGTGTATGTGTGTGTGCATGGGGCCCTGTGTCCTATCCAGGGTGTTATTCCTACCTCTAAGCCAGTGATTCCTGACCTTGACAGGAATAAATCAGATGCTGAAATTGAATGAAATCAATAGTCTTGAAAGCAACAAAGAGCATACGTAGAAAACAAAAATCTAACATTGATGTATAATCAACAGAAGGGTATGTGTGGGTCTATGTATAAAGTGTTTCAGCGTTTTAGCTTTGTCCTTTTAAAAGATTTACAGTATACCTCAGGCAAAACACCTGCTTTCACGCTTACACACATTATTCAGTACTGAACTTTTTGTGCATTGCTCTGAACAAGCACGCAGCCTGGCACAAACCGGATCACCAAACGGCGAAAAATATCTCAGAGCAACAGAACAACCTAATGGTCGGTGTTACAGTGTTTAATGTACAGCTTTGACACAGTGAATGTTTTCTTTCTTAGTTGGTTTTGTAGAGCCTTATAAGTTAGACTAATATAGTATACAGTAGTGGCATTTAATAATATTATAGAATGTTCCTGAACTCATAGTAAATCTCTCTTGCTTTACTGCTATGCAAGAAAATATGCATGCCTAATAAATCCCTATCAGTCTTCCCGAGTTAACCGTTACGATTCAGAAGCCGTCATGCATGAGGCGTTTGATCATGTGAGCACTAACGTCTCAGCTCTTCCATGGTTGAGGAATCGTGTGGGAGGGAAAGTTACTCAATCAGCGTGACTACGTGAAGATCATAAATACCATGCTGTGCCACGCAATCCAAAATATATGCATGTTTGGCCTGTGTGCTTACCTGATAGAGGTCATCCAAAAATAGATGAAGCAATGAGCCGATTCATGATTTATGTTGCAGCAGCCCGGTAGAAGATAAAATGATGTTGGGCTCCTCAGTACACCTCCTCAGCCAGGACATTTACTATTTCCTTTTTTGGTCTTTATACATTTTGGGCTTTTTATAAAATAAAATGATATATTGGATATATTATAATTGGATTGGGCGACACGGTGGCTCGGTGGGTAGCACTGTCGCCTTACAGCGAGAAGGTCCCGGTTTCGATCCCCGGGTGGGGCGGTCTGGGTCCTTTCTGTGTGGAGTCTCCATGTCCTCCCCGTGTTCGCGTGGGTTTACTCCGGTTTCCTCCCACAGTCCAAAGACATGCACATTAGGTTGATTGGTGTCTCAAAAGTGGCCCGTGTGTGTGTGTGCCCTACGATGGATTGGCACCCTGTCTAGGGTTGTTCCTTGCGCCCTGTGCTGCCGGCTAGGCACTGGCTCTCCCGTGACCCTGAAAAGGAATAAGCGGCCATGAAAATAAGTGAATGAATGAATAATTGGATTTTCATTCGAGCTCAAGTATAGTGTTTGTGCTTCCATCCAAACTGCTTGTTAATTTATTTTGAACAAAATAGAATCTTGAAATTTGAAAAACATCTTCTAAATCCATTTCCTCATATCCTCTTGTGCTTGTGAACATTTCTAACAGTAGATTAGATGAAATCTAATGGTAGCTTTTGAAAACTACGGTTATTTTTTTCAAAATGCCACTCTTAGCCCAACAGCAGGTTAGGCAGACTAAACCCTAACTCTCAGGTGGTCCTGAAGGGACTGTGGTGCCGTTTGGGTTCGACAGTTCCTGGGCTCTTTATCCCTCTTTTACTCTGTCTCTGTTTGTCTGCTAGGTGAGGATATGAGGCAGTGTTATTTTTCCGTCCCCGAATCACAGTGAAGTGCAATGTTGATAAACTAGTTTTATCACCTTCCATCGCAGCTCGTGGAACCCAGTGAACTCCCAAGTACTCACTCGCACAGGTCGAAAACAAATCCTTCACCATCAGCCTGTCTGGAAGGCACATTGCCCTCCGTGCACCTTATAAACGCTGCTCTTGAAACATTTTGTATGCCGGCCGTGCTTTGCAGCGCTCTGCTCTCCGAACGTTTCTCCCCCACTGAGAAGGACTTGTTTGTTTTTGTTAGCGGTGATTTAAACCTCAGATAAGGCGGCTCTTGTGTTTTCACTTTCGCATAGCTGCGAAAGGAAGACAAAGCCAAGTTTTATTATCGGGCGCCTTGTAATTGAAACAGGATTCACTAAAGTCCGGTTAAATTAAGAATTATGTTTTAAGGTTGGCTTTTTTCTGCTTTGCATGTGTTTATCTTCAAGGTTGCTTTTCCAAGGAGAACATGTGTTAAGATTAGTTTAGATTAAGATGAAGCTATTCGGGGTCGGGGTGTTTTGTCACAGTACCACTCGAATTAATGCGGTTTTACCTGTGTGTGAGTGTGTGTGTGTGTGCATTGACAACAGAAACCACAGGAACAAAAGCTCTAGTCTGATTTTTGGTACTAAGCCAAAGAAACTAGAAACAATTTACATTTACATATACCATGCCTTGGGCGGCA
>JAOVYV010000042.1:13780047-13790071 GCA_025674545.1 Hassar affinis | reverse complement strand
GCCCTACACCATACTAATAAATTATTGTGGTCTAAAATGACAGGTGTTTCAGTTTCATTGTCTAACCCCTGTATATCGCTAGGGTTATATTGATTGAAAGGTTTTGTATAGAGAGCTTAGCTATAGTTGACAATCCCACTGCACACTTTTCTACTAAAGCATACCTAAACACACACCCGAGTAAGTGATACATGAAGAGGAAGGAGGCAGAGCTGTCTGTAACAGAATGGACTTTACATTACATAAAAGTGAGAGAGAGACACCTGTCCAAACAGCTCCAAATACCACCACCAAGTCCTTTAAGGGCCACAAGAGCATCTGTGAGGAAGATCTCAAGTAACTGTTCATTTGAAGAACCTGTGTGCATCAGTTATATCTGCTAAGTGAGGGTTTTTTCTGAGCATGTACAGTAGTGTGATTGATTTCGCCATAGTTACAAACATATTTCCTCAACCCTGGTTAATTGTTGTTAATTGGTCATTGCAAACAGACAAGAAAAATTGCTCATTTATTATTAATACTTTGAAAGATAGAGTTTCTCTAAACTTTTGACAGGTAATGTATGTATATGTAATTTGTCGCTCATGGATGGATCTGCATTGGCAGGCATTGTGCAAGGTGCTCTGTGGTTTAAGGCAAATTGAATTGGACCCAGGCTTGAGCGTTGCCATCCTGCAGGAAGTGGGATCAGATATCCATTAAGATGCCATTAGTCTAATTTAGTGCCTGGTCCACAAGCGAAGCATGCTGTATGTGTACCGCTGCAGTCATGAGGATTTTGCTGGGACAAAAAGATGTGAATGGGCATGCCATGAGCATGGAGGCTGTTTCAACAGTGTAGAATCTGATCAAGCCAACCACGCGTGAGGAAAAGTTGTTTGTTCCTCTCTCCTCCCTCCTCGGGTTCCTGTGGATGGGGAGCTGTCATGTATTAAGCCATCTGGTATCCAGGGGAAACCAGACATTAGGTAATGCCAGGCTGAAGTTGAAATTGTTAAATAAGGGGGTGGCACCCCATGAGCCGCAGCAATCAATCGGCCAGGCATTCTGCAAAAGCTGAGGAGTACGGGAGGACAGAAGGGCTGAGGACCATGTGCACTGAGCTTTCAAAGTAATCCCCTGCCGCTCAGGTCTCCTGTGTTCCTGTGGAGTGAGTAGTATGTTACAAAAGGAGAGAGAGACATAGAAAGAAAGGGATAAAAAGCTATCTTAACAAAAAAAAAAACAAAGCCAAATCGCTGCCAAGTGTTTCCCTCCTCTGTGCTCTCTTTGTTCAGCAAGGTAGGAAAAACTTAATCTCTCATTTCCTGTCAGATGACTTCTAGCAGGCCAGAAAGAGCAGAGTGAAAGGGGGGTGGCAGAAGGAGCAGAAAGAAGCTATGGAGGAATATATAAAGAAGAATTAGTTGGTGAGGTAGTTTTGTTTCCACAGGCGTGTGTAGCATTGCATTTCCATCCTTTTTCTTCCTTCATACACCATGATTTGTAAATTCTGGCCATGTTTCTGGCCATTGAATCATGAACTTTGCCTCTATTGTTTTAAGTGAGGTCTAGGCCTCTAGCTGCGGGGGATTTGTATAAAATGCAGACTAAGTCATTAGCCACATTCATGGCCACAGTCAGCCGTATCACTGCAGGCAGCCATGGGAAGAATAAAGTCAGTGTTCTATGTCCGCCAAGACCCTGTTGTCTTCCCCAGGCATCAGCCTGAGCCCTCGTGTCCCCTTTGGAAAACAAACAAACTGCCAAAGAAAACCCCCTAAAACTCCCTCACTGCCCCCCTTCTCGCAACCAAAGCTGATCCACTGAAGCTATGCACCTGCAGCCGGAGATCCCAGGGAAAAGTCGCTCACTTTCCTCTGTTTACTGTTGCCTTCCATCAAACACCCCAGTTCTCCCTCGCCCACCCCGGCCTGCCCTGTCCTCCCTTTCTTTTTTGCTGGGGGAAGAAAAGTAAAAGGGGGAAAAATAACAAAGCGGTGGCTGTGTGCACCGGGTGGTGTTGAAAGAGCAGGAGCACGCTCTGTAATCTGCAAACAGAAAGCACCGATTGTGTGAGACAGGTATTTAAGAATGAGACGGGAAAGGAGGAGGGTGGACTGGTTTCTGGCCTGCCTAATTATTCGACACATGTACATACCATTCAGACCCCCGCTGTCCTCCCTCCAGGGAACAACATGCTGTTTGTGCATCGCGGCGTCTCTCGCATTCAAGGCCTGCGCCGTGACTCGCAATTAACAGTCTTGTGTTGTTGTGTGGCTAGCATGTGCTGAATGCGGATGGGAAAGTGCAGTACACAATCAGCCTCTGACTTAACTCTATTGATCAGAGGGAGGGTGTCAGCTCTCTGTGGGACTCCTCTTTTGCAATATCCACTTACTGAGGCGCCTTTGTTCCTCTGAGTTTCCTGTGCTGTCAGGAGGGATGAAACCCTTCAGACTGTGGGAAATAATTGAGACCTGTACCACTAACAGACACTGATACGTACCACTGACTCAATTTAAAATCATTTCGTGTTGTCCTTTGCTGAACCCGGTGATTGCGTTCTCAGTGTAACCTTTTTTTGTTGCTTAACATTCAGTTTTTATGAAATATTTAATTATATGCAGTGCATAAAGGCTGCTAATTATATAACATGCAGCGTGTAACTAGCTTTAGATGGTTTAATAAAAAAAAAAAAAATTCTTAAACAAATATCAACATGGCCGACAGCAAGGTTTGAAGGTCTTTCAGGCAAAATGCAAAATATAAGAAAATGTTCTTATGAGCATTCAAAGTTTTGTTTATTAAAATTAATGTTGAGGAATTTACTTAACCTGTTCTTAGAATTATTATTATTATTATTATTATTATTATTATTATTATTATTATTACAATTTTTAAGCAGTGGATTCTATGTCTGCTTTATATGATCGCTCCTTACACTGTCTCTCTCTCTGTCTCTCTGTCTCTCACACACAGTCCTGGTACCTGGGCGAGCTTAATTCCATTCCAAGTGTCGAACGGGACTCAGATTCTGCCAACAAATGTCCAGAATTACAGCATAAACATCATTGGTGAGCCCCTTCTTCAGGCGGAGACGAGCAACTGAGGGGTGTAAGCGGGGGGGGGGGCCAAGCCTTGACTCTGGAGTGACAGGTCCGTGGACAAACCAGCAAGCAGCACTTACACAATCTCCACTGACTTTTGTCCCTCCCACTGAAGGACTTTGCCCTAGAACAGGAGAGTGGGTTTGGGTCAAAGCTGGCACGAGCCTCTCCATGCCAGTCAGTCATTGTGTGAGCAGGCCCCTCAATTGACATACTGTGATATTTACCATACAAAACAAATTTAGATGCCTTAATGTTTTGCATGACACACTAGTCTCTTATAGTGTTGTTTTTTTTTTCTCATTCTTGTGTCACAATTTCTAGGCTTGGTTTTTGAGCAGGTGTAGAAGGAGAGGCACACAAGGGCTGGCTGGCTGGACTTTTTATGTTTTTTTTTTTTGGAATGCAGGCTCCAATTCTGATCAAAAAGGCTCAACCCATATCATTACATGTCTATAGGAACAAAATTCAGCAATTCAGACTTTTTATTTGCCTTCTAAATTAATTTTTTTTCCATGATAAAAAAGGCACCTTTTGGTATCTGTAATCTTGTCAATCTTGGATTTGTATTTCCTTTAGAGCTAAAGGCTAATATCTACTCTTAAGAGTTAAGAACTCTGAATTTTTCTAGTGAAAAAAAAAAACCTGTAGTACTAGGTTAGAAAACAGCCCCAGTGAATTTTCTTGATGTATCCTTTACAAAGGATTTTCAAAAAAATGGAAAAAAAAGAGAAAATCTCTCGTATGAGGCAAGTGCAATTCAAATGATTTTTTTTTACTGAAGGGAAGCTATCATAGTCTGTCTGCCCTAGGACTCTAAAGGAAGGGGGAGTAACTGTTTTAAGTTCACTTTTAAACGAGAAAAAAAAATTAATTGCATCCTCAAATATGAACATGGTGGAAAGTCGAGAGCGGAGAAGTGTGATTGACAGTAAACGTTTACCTGAGCAGAACTGAACACGAACAAAACAGCACTTATCTTGAGCCGTACCCAAGCACTCGGGTAGTTTTTTTGTTTTCTTTTTAATTTATTGTGTAAAATGACAAACAGAAACGTAAAAAAAAAGGTAAAAAAAGACACAAACACACAGCGTGTATAAAATGGCTTATGTTTTTTTTTTTTTATGTAATCCCTACCTATCTAGTGTGCATTTTCATTTGGGCCGTTAGCTTATGAAGCTACTGTTTACATTGTGATATCACAAGAAACACGAGAAACGCAGGCTGGTGAAGTAATTTAAGCGAAAATGTGTGTGCGCGCATGTGTGTGTGATTGTTTGTTATGTGTTAAATCTGCACTCAGTTAAACACTAACCTGCAGGGTGAGGCTAGGTCTCATGGTGCTTCTTTTATGCCCAGTTTTTTGGTGAATCTCGAGAGTTGTAGTCCCGTAAAAATTTCCAATTGTTCGCGGCAGTCCCGATGCCATCGCCTCTCCAATGAGATATATTTATATAACTAATCTTTCCAATAATCTTAATTTGCACGAATATATATAGTCCACATTACGTGCCTTGCCTTTGAATATACAAAACATCACTACACTTGTTTTTGCTGCATTTATTACCGTTTTAGAAAAAAAAAGTAACATTTTTATGATAAGAAATATTTTGTACTCTGGATGAAATTGTGTCATTGTTGATTTTTAGCTTCATTTACTACTTTATCTCACATTTACAGTGCATATCAAGGCTGTGTATAGTTGCTGTTCTAAAGGTTATAATCAAACAGCATTATTTTTCAGTATTTTGGTGTTTTTTTTTCATCTTCCAGTCATTATCGGGGAGGGAGGGGTCCAGAATTATAAGAATTATGCAATACCAAGTTTTGCCTATGTAGGTAGTGCTTTTAGCTATGTCGATTAGAAACTAGTACGGAGATACAAATAGTGTAAACATTTATTTTGTTGATGTTGTCATTGTTAATATTGTTGTTGATGTTGTTGTTATTTTCTTTTCTTTTCTTTTCTTTTTTTTTTTTTAATTGACCAAAGTGGGAACTGCTTTCTATGCAGTGTGTGACAAGGTCTTTTTTTTTCCTTGAGTGTACTGAAAGATGGCGAGGCGCATGCAAGGATAGTTTTGTTTTGTTTTCTCTGTGAGGGGAGCAATTATTTTTTCCCTACACTTTGTAGCATGCATTGTTTGGTCTAATATGGCTGCAAAGTCACTGGTCTGCCTACTGTGACTAACCGACTTTTTATTTTATTTTTTTAACTTCACTGGGGTGCTAGCATGACTCCTGGACATGGCTCATTTTCAGAGGAGAGAAAGCTTGACTTGAGACTGACAATCAGCATGGAAATCTATAGAAATAAAGTTCAAACTAACACATTTCCATGTACAACATGACACTATACACCACTGAGCGGAATTCGAATTCATCCCCGGATCTTTTTTTTTTAATACAACGTGACTACAGCATGACTATGGATGTTCTTCAGCATGTATTGCCTGTAAACTCAATCCGTCTGTCTTTTAAAACACATGTAACTGTCAGTACTGTATGTTGAAAGCTGTGAAGACGTATATATTCAGCATTGCTCCTGCATATTATCAGTAGCAATATGCAAGTACAAAAAGTAGATGCCTTAAATTTTTATGGAAAGAAAAAAAAAAGTGACTTGTTACGAAATGCATTACAATCACCACGCTGTACTCGCGTGTTAAAAATTCTTACAATCAGAAAAGAAATCGTATCCTTTAATTGTTTCTTATCTTGGAGACATTTCCAGGTTTAGCCTTATGAGGATGTCAGTCACAGCATGAACTTTTATATTCTACCTGTTATAAAGTACGGACTTTAGGGCCGTCTGCAGTCTCCTTTTGGTCTGGAGGACCACTGCGATTTAAACGCTGAGCACTTATACAGCATATAGGCAATCATCCACCTCCAGTGCCCTTTCACATGAACAGATTTCATGAACTGTAAAGCAGTATCTCAGGCATAATGCGTCACGGAGCGTTATATCAATATCACTATCACTATTGCATGTATTGTACAAAAAACGTTCAACATTTCTGCCGTTGTACTTGGTCCATAAAAAAAACAGAAAAAAAATTATCTGGATAAAAAAAAAACTCAAGTCAAGCTCAATCTTTCCTCCTTCACAAAAAAAAATTACAAAACAAAGCCACCCCATTTTATGTGCACTGCTGTCCTGTTTTTTTTTTCCTCATTGTTTTTTGTGGATTTGAGAAAGTCGAGGTGCTTTGCAGCCATTAGCCGTGCCACTGAAGTGCATTTCCCCCGGACTGATGGCAGTGTCAGGGTCAGAGGATCGGTGACGTGTGTGCAGGCGTGTTGAAACAGAGAAGACGTCCGAAGGTATGGGTCACTATGTCGGCCATGCTCGTACTGATGGGATCAGTCTCCGGTAGTCCTTAGGGAATGGGAATAGAATCTGCCCTGGCAGCTCTGTGTTTGTCAGTGCGAGTGTGTGGCAGAGCGTGTGGGACGCTGACACTACAAGAGACGAGCGAACGAGTGTCTTTTTTTTCAACTGCCTGCATTCTGGACAGACGTTTGTACACTGTAAATCTTTTTCTTTACCCTTGCTTGGAAAGAGCAAACATTTTAAAGCAAAAACGTTAGAAAATAAAGAAATTTGCCGCCCCTTCTTTTGAAATTGTCAGGACTAGGCCACAAAATCATTCGAATCATCCTAAAAAAATGACTTGAATTGTTGAATTGCAATTGTAAAGTAACGTTTTTGTTTCTGTTTGTTTTTCGTCCCTCTGGCTAGTGTGAGATCTAGAGTTTGTGGTGTGTATATGTGTCATAAAAAATAGGAAAAGAATTCTCGATGGCATTTGTGTTGCCAAGGATAACGCTTGGTTCTCGCAGAATCATTCGAAAAAAGGCACCCGATTTGATCAGTGAGTCCTAGCACTAGACATAGCAATAGTCTCCATAGTCCTTAGTGGTTCCGTTTCGCTCTTCTAGCTGGGTGGGTTGTGTTGGTGCGAGTGTGTGCCAGAGTGTGTGTGTGTGTGTGTGTGTGTGTGTGTGTGTGTGTGTCTGGCTGACTGACTGACTCCACACGGTAAGGAAAAAATGAGGGTCTTTCTGTTCAAATGCCTGCCTTGTAGACAAAAGGTTTGTACACTGTATCTTTTTTTGTCTTTACCCTTATTTGTAAAAAAAAAAAAAAAAAAAAAGCTAAATTTATAAACTTAAGGAATTTGCTTAATATGAACTTTTACTGTAAAAAAAAAAACAGCAACACAGTTTGGAATCTGGACTTGAGGTACACCTCTAGCTGCCCGTATGAATCAGAGTGAGTAGTGGAGGAAAATTCCTCTGTTGGCGTGTAAATGTTTAAATGATGAAGGTCATTTGTTGTGCTTCGTGTAGATTAACCTGGCGCGTAGTCTCTGTTAGCGTGAACCTCAACTATGTGACTTGATTATGCGATAGCAGAAATGGGAGGAAAGGAAATAACAGTTTTGCTGATTCGGGGAAAACGGGGAAACGGTCGTCCCTTTAAAAAGACACCTGATTCAAGTCTGTTGTCAGCGATTACCAGGGTAATGTTGTTAGCGACATATTAATCTGCTGTCTCCCGGAACACCCGCAATACAGCGAATCATTTTCTGATGAGACCTTACAAGCTAACATTGAAGCGTGTTCATTTCACAGTATTTACGTGTTGACTGTGGGCTGTGATTGCCATGTTAGGTAACGTTAATCACCTTCATCACATAGTTAGTATGAGGTCAGTCCTGGGAGAGCCCTGACTCCCAGGAGCCTTTGCGCAGCCCCACGGATATCTGTTTGTGTCGTTAGCACAGAGGCGCGTTCGGCAAACAGCTGAGCATTTGCACTTTTCCGCAGTTCCCACTAGCCCTCTCATTGGCGCCTTGTTGTTGTTTGGTGTATGCTTTGCGTCTGTCATCAGAGTTTCGAGCCTGAACGCTACCATCTGATTTCACTGATTGTGATCGTGTCACAGTGTCGCTCACCACAGCACACAGTGTTATGAGGCTTATGAGAGGAGTTCTGGTCAATTTCTAAAAAAAATTTTTGTCTGAGTAGTGATTTTTTTTTTTTAGATTTGTTTTTCATTCCTTTTCAAAGGGCTGATGATGAATTATGATTTTTTTTTTTTATCGGTTTGTTGTCAAGAAGTTAGATTTTCATAGCATTACATGTATTACATTATATGAGACGATGGCCTGGTTAAAGTTAAGTATTACATGTAGAGTTAGTTATGAAAGCCATGCTCATGGACACTGAGAAGGCCACAAGTATCTTCCTTATGCAAGGAGGCGCTTGCGGCACTCACGCAATATCTTTATTTAGTTCACCTGAATATGGATTTACCACAGGGAAAGGCAGGAGACCCTTTCAGTCCATTTCTTCAGTTCTGTTTTCCAAGGGCATTTCCAATGGCATGAATGAACATCAGGTAGACATAAACAGGAACATATTAAAAACCAGCATATTTTGAGATGTTTACCAAAAAAAAGACAAAAAAATATATACAGTATATATATGTTAAGCAGTGCCTGTTCCAGCTCACAGTCTCAGTGGACTTCAAATTGTACATAAAAATAACACTGATTGAAATTTCTTTGGGAAAAATTAGAAATGTAGAAAAAAAAACCAGTCAAAACGGAATGTGTGGGTTGCTTCTTCCTGTATTTTTATCTTGTAATGTTTTATTTTCCCCCAGGTTTTATGTGACGTGTCCCTTTTAAGTGTTTTTGTGCTCTGTTTATTTTTGAATATTTTAGTCCTATTGAATGGAGTGCCCTGGTCTCTCGATATTTCTTTGATGAGATTAAATAAATAGTCGGGCAGTGTGTTTCTTTAGATTGTCAATGCTACACATAGAAATACAGTAGATGAAAAAAAGTCAGTTAAAAAAAAAAGATGCTTGCCAGCAGGGTTGATTTCTTTCAGGTCTTGTGGCACTTTTACACCCTTTTCAAAATGGCGTTTTTTTTTTTGTTTTGTTTTTTTTGAGCCATGCATTTGTAACATGACATCAACAACACTAACAGATGTTTTAAGATTGTATCACCCTTTAGTGAATGTAGTAACACCACAGATGTATACAAAAGGCAATGTAAATTCCTGAATGTACATCATAGAAGACTTTAAAGACTTGTTTTATTCACCGTTCGGGAAATGCAGGTATCCTTCAAGAGACTGTACAGTGAAGGTCTTGGGTTTTTTTTTCATCTGTTTATACTTTTTTTTTTTCAGTTTTCACAGCTACATGGTAGGCATTGCCTTTGAGCTAGCTGCATTTGATGTAGGGGATAAAATTGCCACAAGATTAAAAATGAGTGTAAATAATGCTTGACTTTTTTGTGATTGTTACTGTTATATCCAGCCTATACTGCTAGCAGCTGTTTTTACTGCAGTCAATTACTGGAAGTGGATATATTTCCTATGCAAAACTGTTTAAACAATAAAACGAGCTATGCTACAAAACCCAGATTGTTATGTCGTTTTTTTGTCCGTGATGCTTGATTAAAAAAAAAGATCACAATTACAATATAAAGTAATCAATTATGCTGCAAACAGAAGAAATTATACGGCTGGCATTTTCTGTAATTTTGTGTACTGGCTGCCCCAAGCACAACCTACTTTGAGTAAGTAAAACATCAATCATGGCTGCCTGAAACAGTCTTTCAAATGGGAAAAGGTTGCATGCAAAGCATTTCAGATAGTTAATGAACCACAACAGAACCACTGGGTATGCAACTGAAATAAGAAAAGACCAAAGTTCACATCGGGGCATGATTAAGATTTTTCGTCATTGTGAGGTCATTAATTATACATCTTATTTACCATATTAGTTATATAATAAACAGAAAGAAAGCCTGTTTAAAAATCCATACACACACATATATACAGTGTATCACAAAAGTGAGTACACCCCTCAAATTTCTGCAGATATTTAAGTATATCTTTTCATGGGA
>JAOVYV010000042.1:13459671-13476881 GCA_025674545.1 Hassar affinis | reverse complement strand
TATAGGAAATGAAAAATCAAGCCAAAGACAAAATGAGAACAGACACTGATGTTAGTATAATACATATGATGTGCCTTTACAGTTCCCAAAGCTAAGGAGCTCATGTGTCATTCTGCCTTTTTTTTTCTCTAATATATACATTCAAAATATTGTTGATTAATGTATATTCAGTGTATTTACAGAGATATTTGTCCATTTGCAACCATTTCCAATTATTTATTTTTATGTATTTATTTTTTTCCTTCTTCTGATTTCCCAACCCAAAGGCAGGCTAAAGTACATAAAGAAGGGGCGAGAACAAAGAATTACAAAATTAAAGAGGAAAAAAAACAAAACAGGGGGGAATAGCATTGCTGAGGCGTAATTCTCTCCTTCTGTCCAGGTCCAGTGCATCTTGCCAATACCTGAGAGAAAGTGAGAAAAGGAAGGCAGAAGAAAAACACGCAGGGGTAAGGGAGCAAGTCAGAATAAAAGAAAAGGGAAAGGGGGTCAAGTTGAGTACAACTAAAAGAGGAATGTATAGAAGGAGGAAGACTGACTGTTAAAAAGAAGGGAAAGGAAAATGCAGACAGCGTGAGTAACTAGAAATATCAAAATCTAAAACTTAAAGTTGTCTTACCACTACAATTATTCATTCAGAAGGACAACTTGACAAGACATTTGTCAAGTTGTGACTTCTGATTTAAAAAGAAAAAAGAAAGAAAATGAATGTCAGGTAGCTGGGAACAGAGAAAGGCCTGTATGAACAAGCGTTTCAGGTAGGTGGTTAAAGAAAAGTTTATGTCAGCACACACTTGCTGTGGCTACAGGGATCACTAATATTCATGCCAAATACACCCCTGATTAAGGGTTAATTGCTTCTGTGTAGCAGCAACAGCCTTTCAGTTTATTCCTTAACAATTAAACCCATGTTAACAAAAGTCTAATACAAAGTACAGAACATCCTACGTACAATTTGTTCAGCCATCATGTCCGTCACGGTGTACAGAACAATGTGTATACAAAGAACGTATCTTACGGTGTTACCGCTGTGGTCATGCAAGCACCAGTGTGCAAAGAGCAAACCACCATCCATCATTATCGTCGTAAAATCCATGTATTGCGTTGTACAGAAAGATATCCCGTCATACACAGGTAAGTGAACACACTGAAGAGTTTGAACTAAATAGCGTATTTTATTGAGATCACCACATGGATAATTATTTGATGCAAAAAAATAATTGCTGGAATATAACGTAAACACTTGGATTAGTGCTTTGCTGTTGGCACACTAGCGTAGCAGAGTTACTCTCTAGCAGGTGAGCATGCATACACATACACATACACACACTCGTGCGAGAGCTCTGTGTACCTGCTGCATTTTATTTAGTCATAGCTTTAATGGCCACTGCAGCCTCCTCATTCATTGCAGACAGGACGCTGATCTGAAAAAGACAAGCAAAGAAGAAAGCAATTAGTCCAGCAGGGTTACAGAAACGTTCTTAAAGACGTGCGTGGTCGATGGCGTTCAAAGGCATTTACCAGGATCTCCTCTCCAGCATCGTACTTGCTCTCAATCTCTTTGCCCAAGTCTCCCTCAGGCATTCTCAGGTCTTCTCTGACCTCACCACTGTCCTGGAGCAGAGACAGGTAGCCATCCGTGATGCCAATCAACTGCGGATAGGAAGAGGATTCAAGAAAGGGTAAGAACGACATTATAAAATAAAAATAATATCAGAACAGCCACCATGTACAATTCAGGGTCAGTGGTTTATCAGACATCCTCTACCTGGTAGTCCATTCTCTTGATGTTGGGGACATCCATGTTGTGAGTTGAGGGACAGATATCTTCATATTTTTTGCCAGTGAAGATGTCAATGCCAACCATGTGGACCTGTTAACAGAACTCATACAGTTCAGAACTTCATCTCAAAGCGCCTTCGGTGTGTGTCGGTGGGCTGCATGGTGTCCACACAAACTACTGGCCGATCACACGGTATACAATAATTAAATGGCTAATTTGATTAAATTACATTCTGAATGCCAGAAGTTGCTAGCCTTCTTAAGGATTTATTGTTCACCTAAGGCAAAGCCATACCCTTGACCCGTTTTGAACCTAGCTGCACACGTTTTCTTCACTGTGCCCACTCACCTTTGCGTGTCCATGTTTGCCAGTTTTGGAAGTTGACATCTCCACAATCTTGCATGGTCGACCCTTCAGTACCACAAAGCCGTTCTTGCGCAGGGCAGAACACTGCATGGGGTAGGTGGTGGAAGCCCCAGCATCACCTGTCGTGAAGTCCAAATCTGCATCTGCCATTTTGTATCCTGAAAGCAAACAGCAACCATGAAACTATATTCTGCTCCTAGGTTCGAGTGGAGGTTCATCAGGCTGCTGCAATAAAAAAGTGGGAAATTTGCCAAGCTGCATATGGTGCATACTTTGATGGCCACTCAAGACATCAGATTTGTTCATGCAACTTTTCGGCAGGCTGGTGGTGGTGGTGGTATTTTTGTAAATGAAATGACTCCGATATTAAACCGAATGGTTTTCTCTGTCGCTAGCTCAGAGCAGTGCCAAATTAGGTAACGCATGCATGGCACCTGTTAGCCATGCTGCTGCAGAGATCCTTAAACCAACACCCAAAATGACCGTAAACTAGTTCCCAGTTCTAAAAAGCTGTGTAATCTTAGAGTTTTACCAGTAGGTAGTGATAAAGTGAATAATGCCTGCAGTGGCGGTGTATGTCGGCGCGCACGCGCTCACGTGGAAGGGCCCAAACGTCAAGTCATGCTGTGTCCGTGCCATCAGCGTGCAGTCGGCGTCAGCAGCCCGGTAGCGAGTCCGCGCGGCGTGTCAGCCCGTTTAATTTTTTATCACATTAAATATGATAGTCTGACATTTGGGGCAAAACCGGTCCCAATTTTCCATTTCCACAGTGTGGCGGCGGTAACCAGCCGGCGCCAGATGCTAACTAACTAACATGCTAGCGACGGTCGGCGAGAGTGAGCAGGCCCGCTACTGCTACCGCTACCGCTACCGAGCCTTACACGCTGCTAAACAAAGCGGGCTGAACTGAGCCTGGACACCTCCACTGCGGCCTGCTGCAGCTCACTCCAGCACCCGAGAGAAAAACACGGCTCAGACTCGGCGACGCGCTGAGCCGGAAAGTCAGCCCAACTTCAGCCCGTTAACGCCTATAAAGCTAACACGAGGTTTGTTGTAGCGGCGCTAATCCGGTCGCTGCATGGGCGGCCATGGGCTTAAGTTATGATCCCAGTCATTTGATCTCCGCTCATATCTCATGTTTTAACGCCTCTAGCTCTGAGGAGATGCATTTTTTTTTTACATTTATCAGTTCGACAAAGTTAACGCTGAGGCCTAAAGAAAATGTGTTCGTCATCCCGACAGTCCCATCCCCAGAAGAGCCGCGCACAGGCCCAGTGGAGAGCGCTTTGTCTGAAGTTAACAGCGCAGTGAGATCAAGTTCAGAGCACAATGTGGAGAAGGAGAGCCTCCGGAACTGCCGTGTGTGTGAAGGGGGGATTCCTCTAAAGACAGATCGCGCCATGTTGTCAGGTTATTTCAAAGCTTCAGTCCCACTACTTACCTAATTTGCGGTCTTTTCCACCCTAAACGTTACGGGGCAATCCACCAACGGAGTGAGTGTCGCTGGATGGCTGACTGTTCACTGCTCGCTTATCTCGGCTGCTCGTGGCTGCGCACTGCCCCTGTTCTGCCTTAAATCAGCTCTTTGGACGCTACCGTCATTCCAAGCCTTTCTTCTTCTGCTTTCTCTCTCTCTTTCTCTCTCTCCTGTCTTTCTTTTCCCGACAGTAGGTCCGAGCCACACGCACAGGTCAGCAGCCGACTAAAGTGTGAGCCCCAAACTCACTGACGCTGTGTCTAGCGTTTCTCGTCGACTCTCTTTGACTCAGCCGCACATAGCCATGAAGCGAACCTCAGCAGTTTCCTCCTCACTGCGCATGCGCGCTCGCCCTCACTCTTTAAAGTCTATGGGTCGGGCGGGGCGCGCGTGAGCGTGAGCGTGAGCGCGCGCTTTGCCTCGTGGCCAGTTGATCCGTTAGCGGTGAAACACAGGCTAGCCCTCTGGTGACGGACATTTCTTCAGTAATACGGGCGGAAGGGGTTTTTTTGCGTTAACTTTATATTAAACATGCCCTATTTGCTTCCTCTCTACAGAGGCGCTCTTGGCAGCTATTCTCCCAGATGGGTTCCTCTAGTTAGGGGCGGAAGGATACGGCAAAACCATATTCCGCAAACCTTTACGTAGGCTGAGTTACGCACGCCACGATTCCTCACACACACAGACATGCGCAGTACCGCCTCCAGCCGACGATCACTGCTTTAGCATATGTGCATGTGCACAGTACTAATTTAGGATGGGAACAAAGAAGAACTCTATGCAAAAGGTTTTATATATGATGAAATAAATATACCTTTCCCCAACTACATTAACCGATTATCGGTGTTTTCATATTTACAATCCCAAAAAAGTAATAAAAATGAACATTTTCCTGTTTTGAAACTCACTTTTTCCTTGCACAGTAAACAGAAAGCTATTGAACTGACTAAATGTAGGCCATAAGGCATGGTCATGGTCATGGTCGTCCAGTGTTACTAGTCTGTGTGTGTTTAGATAAATATAGCAGTGTGAAACTTGAGTCTGGAGAACTTTTAGTGGGAGAAGGGGGTAGCGGTGGGGAGGCTGAGGACCTTTTCTACAACTGAACACTAGAGTTTGCTCTCAGTGTATTGGCCCAGACTGTGGGTCTAATTTATCACTGACGGCTGGCAGAGGTGATATGCACTTAACAGATGGCTGGTGCAGTGCAGCCTGGGGTTGGTATAGCACTGCCTTTACCAAACACTATCAACTTTTTACTGTAATAACACGACTAACAAGCTATTTTCTGAGATCTGTACTGACATTGTGAATAAAGTATGATGGATTATACATATGCAGAGATGGCAGGCCTGTTCAACAAAGAAAACTGAAAATAGGTACAAAGTAGATCAGACATACAATGTGTAAAATATTAAATAAATAATAATACACATATACAACATATATACAATATGTACATACATATACAATATTATTAATAAAACATAATAGGCTGTTTTTTTTCACAAAGGCCCAAATGAACTTGTCCAAGCAACCCCAAAAATAAGCAAACATTTGTAATTGAATGTCACACACACACACACACACACACACACACACATATATATATATATATATATATATATATAAATAACTAAAATAATAACAACAATATATTATATTAGTAAACTTGATCTACTTGTTAAACGCAAAGGTCCGAAATTTGTGTCGTCCAGTTATGTATATTTCCATAAACAGGTCTAAAGATCTGTAAATACAGAGCACCTTTGAGAAGATCACTTTGTCAGGAAGTCATTAATATAATACAATATCTATCATGGATAACATTTGTAATTGAATGTCACACACACACACATCTATCATGGATTATGTTTGGATCTGGATTAAACTGTTGAACTGGTTGTGCAATACAACAGACTGAAACTTAATTTACAGACAATACTTCTAGGGTAGTTCTCCGAGTGAAGATTGCTCGAAAGTTAATAAAGTTTAAACCCAGAGTGGTTTATCACTTATTCCTCACTTCCAATTGATCAAGTGAAGGCGTAGCTGGTGCTCCCGGATTGGTCGGCGGCGGACCAATAGGAGTGCAGCTCGGGGACTCATTCCAGTCATGGACTCGGGATAAAGCGATTGAGGTGGCGGCTGTAGGGAAGTTTTGGCGAGTAGGAGGGAGGGGGACAAATGAGCCAAAATGACCGACACAGAAGTGCAAGACGCTCCTCTGTCAGCCCCGGCGACCGGACCAGCTCAGCCAGAGCGAAAAGTGATTGGTAGGAATTTCTAAAAAAAGATTCAGCCTCATTTACAGTTCGTCCTGTTTAAAAGAAAGAAAGAAACGCCACCCGTGTGAGGAGTCGTATTCGCGTGCTGAAACACAAATCAGCTGGACTTGTTAACACGGCGCGCTTTAGTGCTTCTTCAATGGGCTTTAGCTTTAACGTGTGCTCCTTGTCTCCGTGTAAATAAACCGAGTTTTGTAAAGTGGCATGGAAGTTTCAGTGTGACTGGAGTGGAGCCGCAGGTCAGGAGCACTCAGCCCAGTCAGCCCAGTTCCACGTGTTGCTCGTTGTTACTTGCTCCTGTGTGCAACCCAGTGCGCGTCTTTAATAACGCTGAGAAGTGCACCGTCTGTTTATTGCGTCGTTTGTTTTTCTGTTCTTCTTTCCCAAGAGTTTTAATACAGAAGATTTATTTGCCTAAAGGTGAAAGCTGCTCTAATTAAAACAAATCCTAAAAAAAATGTCCTTGACACTGTATCAAGCAATGCAACAACTCAAACACTGCGTTTAATGCAGACAACATTCAGGGAGGAAAACTTTATTCCTGAGCAGCCTGTTGCTTATCTACGTGCCCTGAATGTTCTTTAGGCCTTTAGTCCTTTTTTACTGCGCAGGTGTTAAGACACGAGCTCCAGCTCTCTCTCTCTCTCTCTGCCTGATCACATTCTTCAGGGTTTTTTTTCATACACTCTTTGTATGATCTATTTCTCATCCTGATCAAGTTTCACGCTTTGAGATTTATTTGTGGTGACCTGGACTGGCCCACTTCAAGTCAAAGCTGTCCCTTTTTAAAAAAAGAGACAAGGCTCTCAGATCTTGTGGTTAATTATTGACACTCCAGGCCTGAGCTCTCTGGTTGGTACAGCAAGGCTTACAGGTTGAAAGTGTATTGCACGACTCCTTTTCGAAAAAGTGTCAATCATTTATGCCAGGCCTTACATTTTTGCTGTTGCAGCTACATTGGTTCAAGGAACTGTGAAATGGTTCAACGTACGCAATGGCTATGGCTTCATTAACAGGTAAGTGGGGAAGACTCGTGAACCCTTTTCGTCAAAACAACATTCATAATTTTTGTGTGCTTGGGAATTTTGTTCATATTGCTTGCTTATTTAATATTGTCAAAATTGGTGTGGTCTAAACCATTTTCTTTGCCTTGTAGAAATGACACCAAAGAGGATGTGTTTGTCCATCAGGTAAGAGAGAATTCTGTGGGTGCATGATTATATCCCAATGCCTGTGCTATCAGGATAGAACTCTTGGTTCTTTAGCACTACAGAAGTATTAACTTTTAGAAGAACAAACCTTATTGAGCACACCAATGTGACTGTCAGTTGCTGAATACCAGGTGAAAGAGTAAAACCTTACTTGCGCTGGCTGCTGCAATCGTGACTCAGAAATGGTGCAACACATCTGAGGCCAATAAAGCTTTCATGATGGCACTGATGACTAGCTATCTGAATTGGAACATGGACTTGAATAAAATGGATCAAACATCTGTTTTTTTTCCCTCGTATGTTTGTTCTCGTTGACAAGCCAGCATATTTGCACTAGCAGTTACACAAATACTCCTGATTTAACCTGGTATAACCAAACCCTAATTCAGGTCATGAATGATCGGGTCTGGCCATGCTCCATTGGAAATAATCTTCAGTTGTTGGCACCTAAAGGGTGAAGACGTCAGGTTCATTTTGAAACTATCAGGCCAGCATTTTACCGATCAACCATATGACCAATGTTGTTTGCTGAAACTCGCACTGTAAACAGGAAGCTGTTCCCCAGTGTGAACAGGGCACAACTCCATTCCATGTTGGTAAATGGCCATTGCAAATCTTGTAAAGTAAATTTCAGGCATGTAAGGCAACACTGGAGGTTGTTGGTCTGCCCCTCAGAATGGCAGTTAATTTTGCAAAGACTATTCCAGACTATTCCAGATTATCATAGCTAACTGAGATCGGAGCAGTAGGTGGGCGGAGACAGGCTACCCCAATTATTCACTCTTACTCAATATCATGAGTGTTGCAACTGTTGGGGATGGGGGGTTTTTCTTACACCCTCATGTTCTCTGAAATGCAATTCTACCCCCTCCCCTCTTTTTTGTGGGATTAAAGGAATCTAAAATCTGAACACACACACACACACTGGTCACATTAGACTGGTTAAACACCACAGTACAGTGACTCGACAGTGACGAATTCTTTCCTCTGTAACGCTGTCCTGCAGTAACTTACACCTGTAAATAATAGTGTGCTTTGCTTGTGCTGATTTGTGAATTTATCAGTGAACCCAAAATACACCAACATTACACTTTAGATGAGAGTATTCTTCAAAAGGTGACCAAATGAATGAAACCAGGCTGATTTGTGAAAAGTTTCACAGCCTTGTGATGTAGGTGGCCTAAAACTTTACCATTAGTGCCTACAACTTCATATATGTACCATACATGGGTATGAAAGCAGGTTAAAAGCAACCTCCCTCATCAGTGAAAGATTTCACGGGTCTACATGTGTCTGCCAACTATTTATATGTATGCTATTCATTTATTTTAGGCATTTTTTTTTTTTATTTGTGAAATCTTTCACAAATAAGGACGATAGAACTGAACCTGCTTTCATCCCTCCGCATTGTCACACGTCAATTATGTGCTGTATTATCACATGGCAATGTAAATAGCACTATATACAACGATTATTAGTCAAATAGTGCTTCTGAAAGTTTTCGAAATTCAGAACATGCCAAAAAATTGTGATATAATTTTTCGTCATTGCTTTCATGTTAGCTTCCTGTTTTTATAAATGTGTTCTGTTTTTAAGAGCAAATTAATATAAATAAATAAACCTCAAAATAAAACCAAAAAGTATGAAAAGTCTGAAGTTAATACTTACAACACAATGTTTTACATTAAAACCTGATATTTACATTCTATTGACTTAAAGGAAATGTAGAAATGCAGGATATTAATTATGATAGTGTTTTTTCAAAGGGAAATGACACTCCTCCCTCTCACTGAGCTTCTCCCTTGCACTTGATTCACTTCACTTGATTGAAAAGATTGATTCACTCCTGCCCAATATAACCGCGTGATATGAAAATGCAGCAAAACACCTTTTTTTCACTAGCCACTTCAGTCAGTCAGTTAAATCACCTAACAAACTGAGTTATGCTGCAAATTCTCCTACAAGGATAAATCTTCTGTTATTCACTAGCGTCACAGTAAATTATAAGATGTATTTTGTTCTGCTAGGAAGAAAAGCTTGAACATATCATTTGTGTCCCATTTTGTCTGTTTTTGCAATCTCGCTCTACCTTTCTTTGCCCTGATTGTCTGTCACCATGCAAGTGGATTTCTTTTGTACCTACTGCAGTAGCATGTATTGCTTTTTTTTTTTTCGCATGTTCTCTTAAACATTTAGTTCTGACAGCAGTTCCAGCTGTTATGCAAATCGCAGGTTTGTTACTGCGTTCATTCTAATGTTATCGTTTCTGTAGTAGCAACTTAACCCAGGGACATGTGTGGCAGATGCTTCACGTAAACTAAAATAAAAGCAAAAAAAGTTGTTAAATATTGAATGTCTAATCCTTGATCTCATAAAGCTTTCTTTATGGGAGGCATTTAATTACTGGAAGGAGTTTCCAGTACCAGCACTTCATCAGAAGTGTAGATGGTAGTTTCACGTTAAGGAGGGTCCGACAAAAGTTTCTCAGTAACCAGCTCCATTTTTTTTCTGTTGAATTTGTGGAAGTGAGAATTTGTTTTTAAGGATCATATAACATAATTGATGACTGGAGCTAATTTGTTTAAGTGCAACTATAAATGGACAAAACGCATGTCATTATTTAACTTAAAAAATACCAGCTGTGAATGGCTGTAGTATAAAAGAATAAAATATTTTGGGATGTGCTGTTTTAAAAAATAAAAAATAAAAAAATTCCAGCACTCCCTGTTCCTTGGCTGAATACTATTAGAGAATTTACAAGATCAGGATAGCTTTTGTTATCGAATATAATGTCTCCCCTGTTTCAGTGGGGTTTTTTTTTAACCACCACATGGTAGCTTGGACAAAATACTGAAATGAGAACCCCAGTTCCCATTTCAAGTATTTGCAATCTAATGCCTTTATAGTAATAGTTAATAGTTCATGCATTGATCCCAGATGTTGGCACACCCGCTCAAACACTGAATATTGGGCAACAATGGTTCCACTTTTCTCCACTTTTAACAGACTGCCATTAAGAAAAACAACCCCAGAAAATTTCTCAGGAGTGTAGGAGATGGGGAAATTGTGGAGTTTGATGTTGTTGAAGCAGCCAAGGTAAGCAACGGTTTTAATGCTACTATTATCTCAAATGTTTCCTTGCCTTCGCAGTGTTATTGGCTTTGCATTGTGTGGAAACTTTGGTTGTCTTCTGTTAGGGCTCTGAAGCTGCTAATGTGACTGGTCCAGGTGGGGTTCCAGTTAAAGGAAGCCGCTATGCCCCAAATAAGCGTAGATTCCGCAGGCGCTTCTTTCCACGTCCTGTACGGCCAGCACAGGATGGTGGGAAAGCTGGCGATTCCTCCGGTGGTCCCACCTCTGATGGCGAGGGACAAAATGAAGGTCCACAACCAGGTCCACAGCGCCGCCGTCAGCGCAGGAGACCAGGCATGCAGCCCCAGACCGAGGTGAGTGCTCAGTGTAAGTGTTTCCATGATTGATGTGCCTTCTGTATATTATTTTAGTGCAAGATGGTTTTGGTGAATAGTGCCTTGCGGGTTGATCTCCATTTTATTTATTTATTCATTCAGAAGCTGCTGTTGGTTGGATTATAATACACAGAGTGCTATTTGTTTACATTTGAAGTGTAGGGGATTTCAGTTCTTCTACACGCGTGGATTTTTTTTGCTGATTTATTTTTAAAGGGGGATTCACCAGGTGAGCAGAAGGAGGCTGCAGACGGTAGCCAGCAGAGACCGCCACCTCGCAGGTTCAGACCTCGATACCGCAGGTGAGGCTTCATGTATGTCTTTTCAGAAATCTAAGCATGCCTCAGTGGGTTTTCAAGCTTTTTTTTTTTTTATTTCCATTTCTAGAGTTTTTTTTTTATTTCCATTTCTAGAGGTGGGTTTTTTTTTTTTTTTTTTTTATGATTTGTAGAAATAAGTTCCATGCCTGTTTCTCAGGCCATTCCGTCCTAGTCCTGGAGAGTCAGCCGCTCCTGCAGAAGGCCTGAAGGAAGCTCCCAAAGAAGGTCCGAGCAACGGAGAGCAGGCTGATGGGCAGGCTCAGAAATCACGCCGACAATTCAGCCGCCGTAGACAAAGGAATTCTGACTCCACAACCTCTAAAGTAAAGTATCACTGTTAGAGATGGTTAGGAAAAAGATCATCAGAAAGTGAGTGGACTAATATAGTGGGTACTTCTGTTATTGCGTGTATAGTTGAAGACCTGCTTTTTAAATTTATTGTTGGTTAAATGAGTAGGTAAGTGTTGATGTTTGTTAAAATGATCTGGACAATACATCACTATTTGCACCAAACAAGGGAAAGTCCATGACTGGCGATTTCTTGACAGGACGGTACGGATAAGTCGGACAAAGCAGAGCCTGCCACACCCAAGTCAGCCGACACCAAAGCCTCCCCAAAAACCTCAACAAAACAATCCCAGAAAGGTTCCCCAAAAGCAGCCGAGGTGAGTAGTGATTTTCTTTTGAACACGTGCTTTCTTGTCTTCATTTTACAAGGATACTTTTTGCCATGCACACATGCATTCAGCTGCTTAAAGTAGTGCAGGATTTTACATTGATGCTGCAATGCCTGTGAACAATCTAGCTATGTTTGTCTATTAAAAGGTTTTTGTAGCCTTGGTTGCATTATTTTTTTTTTTTTTTTTTTTATTGGTGTCTCAAAAGATAAGCTGCTACAATGGCTGGTTTAGTAGTGTTCATCCTAAATCTGTCTTTCTTGCATATTGTTGGTGGCCCACTCCAACTTCCTGGAAACATCTTCCCCACAGGCTCCTGATGCCATGCCTGTGGCGTGATTTCCATGACCTGGAAGAAATCTAATGACCCTGGCAAGAGGTGGGACTCTGAGCTAAACTGGTGCAGTTGTTCCAGAGGGGTATAGAATTGCAGTGTTCATGCAACAGCTGCAGCTGAAATGCATTGGGTGGTTTAAGACGAATGACTCGGTCTGGTTCAGTCGATTCAAATGTTGAACTTCCACCTGATCCAGGAAATTAAATAGTAAATCATTTAATATGGTAATGACTCAAATTGTAATAAGACGTTTTGTCTAAATTTTAATGTGTTCAGCTGTAAATGATTCTGTAAATTATTATAAATCACTGCAAAAAGTGTCAAATTATCACTAAATCCATATTCAAAGCAACCGCCAAACCTGACCTGATTTTTAATAAAGGCTTTTTAACATGAATTGCATTTCTTAAGCTGGAAAGCACCAAAGATGGTCACCATGTAGTGGTGAATAATATTTGTAGCAACCTAAAATGTAGCAAAGGAACTTATGTCCCTTTTGGTCCCTTTATCTTTACCTACATAGGTTCTGTTTTAAATAGGTTAACTAGATTGGCTTGTTTTGATGCAATCCTAAAATTGTCCATTCTTGGTAAGCTGTTGGTCTTGCTGCCAGGGATCAAACTTGTTCACTGGAAATGAGACTAGATTGTGCATTGTACAATTGGTTGAGTCCTTGTGTCAAAGCTTTCTGCATTTAATTGTGCTCTTATCTAAAAGTGCAGATATTTATGTAATTAGTGTCACGATGGGGGTGTAAGTCATTGCCATACACATACTTGTATGAGGACTATTTCACAGATTTTATTAGTTTTTTTTATTGGTCTTTTCAGAAGGGAGTTTGAACCACATCTGTGTGCACTGTCTCAAAACATAATACATGGCACAGTTGTATTAAATTTTATTTTAAATCGCAAATTTGGCACAAGCATTAGCTTTCCTGACGCTGCTTTTATCGTCTTATTGTCTTGTATTAAGCTGAAGTTAAACCTTACTCCATAGTGTACCAGTAATGAAACATTTTCTGGCTGACCATTTTGAATCTGTACTCGCTCTGGGAATATGGGAGCATGCAGTTATCTCAGACAAATCAATCCAACTATCCTAATCAATATATGGTATGGCTGCTGAAACAAACTGAGCCATTTGAAATGATCAGTATATCTAAATATAAAATTGGGACGCAAAGAACCAGCACCTGGTGTGGGTTCCCCCTCACCCCCTCCTCACAATTGCTTTAATTTTTTGTGATGTCTCTTGTCTTGTATAGGTCTCTGGATGAGTTGGGGTGGTGTATCAGCAAACCTACAACTGATATGCACACTATCCTTCCCTCCTCCATACCTCCTTGCCTGAACACTTTAGTGTGGACCCTTCATTTGGTGAGCAAGAGGAAGGAAGAGTGACTAGTATATTTTGGACTTTAATGTCTTTAGGAGGATCAAAAAATAGACTTGCTCAGAAAGCCCAATATATTTGCATCGTCACCCTTTTAATTCGGTGATTATGGGCGTGAGCAGCTGAAATGAGAACCAGTTTGGCCCTTTAAGTTTGGGGGGAAAATTATGAATGTGTGAGGGTAGTGTGTATAGAGAATACCTCCATTCCCTTACCAATGGCTAAATGTGGGGGGAGGGGGGTGCAATAGGCCTGCTCATAAAAGATGCAAACTGGTTGTTTTTTGTGGATTTTATTTGTTTTTTTTTTTCTCCTTAAGTTTTGTTTGTTTTTTGTGTTTTATTTTTTTTTTTCGGCTTTCTTTGGAAGGGGTTGTGCAATGTCATTAAAGTGAAATATCTCTAAAGCTGTGAAGAAAGTCCTCTAATTTCTTTGTGTCAAGTCTTAAATTGTCATGCTAAGAAAGGAAGGCTTTGAAAAAGAAATGTCATTTGTGGTTAACTAGAACGGCTTAGTTCAAGCCTGACTTTGTTTGCCTAACTAATGTAGTTCATGAAAGTGCAAATTTAATAAAGTAGTTACATATTTGCAATGCCAATAATGGTATCAACTCTGCAGCAGCTGAAAGGAAAGACTGCTCATATTTGGCAAAAGTCCTAAATTTGGCTCAGAATTAGTGTAAAAATGTAGGACTGCATGTTTAAAGGCATCAAGGACTTGCGAGTTAGTCATGCATGTGACAGGAAAAGGGCTGGTTAAACAGCACATTGTCATTTATTTATTTTTTTGCAGACATGGAAAACTGTACACACAGCTCTCTACAGTCAAACTACTCCATATAACTTATCAAATATAACTAACATTAATTCCACCATATAGAATTACTGACATTTCACTTACAGTATATGGCTGTACATACTGAACATGGCATCAAACACCGAAAATATAGGTCCTTTGTTTCTCCAATTTCATAATACTACAATATCAATCTTGTCCAAGACTGACTTATATAAAATCAGTTATTGGCAGCAAACAGAACATGCTAACTTCATTTTTAACTTGGTACTAATTTTTTTTTTCTTTTTTAAGTCAAACCACTCTGTACACATCAGGCCATAAGGTCTTTCTGATCTTATTCTAATTAACACTTTCAAGTCAAGTATCATATGAGTTGTATTTAAAGGCTGGTTAAAGCACAAAAGTTGGAGCAAACCCTCTGTGACTCGATAGCAAATAAAAAATTCATCTACTTGAGTGGTGTTGAGGTTTTTCACCTTGGTCTGTCCATGTCTCAAAAGCAAGGTCATTCTTGTGTTGGAATAAAAACAGGTCATTTATTCCATTTGAACTTTGAAATTATTAGAAATTCTTAAAATTATGTTGAATATATGTCAATATTAATGAAACAAGCACAGCAGGTCAGTCTAAGAATAAATATACAAATATAACTGGCATTTCTAGTCAACTTTTGTTGTGCGGATAAAGTGCAGTAATCCAGGACTTTCTGAAACACCTGTCTTATAAATCTCTGTAACAAGCAGCATCACAGGTTTTAGTCTTCTTTCCTCCTCTCATATACATTCAGCTCCCCTTAAATACCATCAGAGGGTACGGTGTCTCCCCCAGTATGTGTATCTATTCATCACATCTCCTCCATCTGTTGGGCTTCACTGCTCGGAGATGTCTGCCCCCAGATACTCCAGTTCTGTAGTGGGTTTATCTAACTCCATGTCCAAAATGCTTTGATGATGGCGGTTGAAAGCGGCAGAAATCTGGTCAAAGGTCTTTCCTCGAGTTTCAGGAACCCGAAAGAAGGTGAACACCAAGAAGAACAGAAGGAGTACGGCAAAGATGAGGAAGACGTATGGACCACAGAGGTTCTGCAGTGTAGAGAAACACAATGTATGGTGAATTTACGTAAATGCAAAGAAAATTTGCTTATTTGATATGTATTTATACTTACAGCAACATACTGGAATCCCATGCCAATGATGAAGTTTGCTGTCCAGTTGGAACATCCAGCCACGGCCATGGCTGCAGGTCTTGGCCCCTGAGAAAACAGTTCGGCCACGAAGAACCAGGGAATGGGTCCTGGTCCCACCTCAAAGAAGGCCACAAAGCCAAAGATGGAAAGCATGCTGATGTAGCTCATCCATGGCACACTTTCCTGATGAACAGACAACAGATATTAATAGGGAAAAAATAAAAAGAGGGTTTAAAAGCCAGAAAAAGATAGCATGACAGCAAGTTTTAGTTTAGAAAATCAGGAAAAACTGTGAGTAATGGCTGTAGGCAAAAACATTATGAAATTGTTGCAAAGAAAATAGCATAGTTTAATCAGTTTAAATAAATTTAGACCAAATTGGAACACAATCTTGGAACAGAAGGTACTAACCAATAAGCTGAGAGCAATAGTCATGACAATTGCACACACACACATTCCAGCCAGTCCTAACATGTGCAGTGTCCGTCGGCCCATCCTCTCCACCAAGAAAAGCTGTTCAAAGAGTATGAAAACAGCATAGAAAACTCCATGAGAAGAACAAACAAACAAATCCAGCAGTTTGCAGAAACCCTGCCTTTTAATAAGCTATTAAAGTAAAGCTATTAAGTAAGATTTTAGTCAAATGTAGATGCAAACACACAGTTTAAACAAATGTTTAAATAAGCAAAAGTATAAGTAGAAGTTGGGCGACACGGTGGGTTGGTGGGTAGCACCGTCGCCTCACAGCAATAAGGTCCCGTGTTCGATCCCTGGGTGGGGCGGCCTGGGTCCTTTCTGTGTAGAGTCTGCATGTCCTCCCCGTGTCCGCGTGGGTTTACTCCGGGTACTCCGGTTTCCTCCCACAGTCCAAAGACATGCACGTTAGGTTGATTGGGCTCTCTAAAGTGGCCCTAGTGTGTGAGTGTGTGCGTAAGTGTCCGTGTATGTGCCCTACGATGGATTGGCACCCTGTCTAGCGTTGTTCCTGCCTTGTGCGCTATGCGCTTATTCCCTGAAAAGGAATAAGCGGTTAAGAAAATGAATGAATGAATAAAAGTTGCGGTGGTGCTGGTAGCATTATTCAACAGGTACAAGAAGAAGAAGACTGGAAAAATCCCAGTTTCAGTCCTCTAGATATAAAACAACCAAAAATGTATTTATAAATAAAATGTGAAACGTTATCCGGGACTGTACCATAAGTAAATGCCCTCTAAAATGTTCTTGAGTAGCCTGGCCAATGCTATGGTCTGAAGTGTTGAACGTTATCCAAGAAACACTGAGTAAACAAATGGAATGGACAACATGGTGATTATGTCAGTGTGCAAAACTGGTACTAAAATGTGTTGGAACTATAAAAGTGTTGAAGCTATAAAGGTTACTATTTTTTCTATAAAAATTGAGTTTGGTGCTTATATTTCTTCTCCGTTTATTCTAACTTAGTTTAATATGATTGCAGGTTTTGTCAAATCATACACTTGAACGTTAATTTCAGCATCAATTATCCATCAGTTACAGTGTGCCGATGTGGCTGTAAGTTTCTTTCTGTAAAATTCTCAAAAAACATAGTCATAAATAGGTTCTGAATACTTTTGCAAACTTATGGAGATCATATTGCCTGTGTTTATATCAGGCCCAATGGCATTAAAATGTCATGACCTAGTAAAGCAGTTGGCATTTTGCCCTCTTATCTTGTTTGCTCTTAGATAAGATGTTAAAGAGTAATGGGATGTGAGAGAATGTGTGTATTCTGTTCATACCGAGACCACAGTGAAGGCACAGTTCACAGCTCCAGCACCTATGGTGGCATAGACTGGGCTGTCCACTCCAGCTTTCTGGAATATGCTGGTAGAGTAGTAAAAAATCTGTGGATAAAAATAAAATTCTTAGTATCTTTTTGTCTGAAAG
>JAOVYV010000042.1:13383281-13393938 GCA_025674545.1 Hassar affinis | reverse complement strand
TTTGGCATTGGCACAAGTGACCAAAGGTTTGGCTATAGCAGCCCGGCCGTGTATATTGACCCTGTGGAGCTCCTGACGGACGGTTCTGGTGGAAACAGGAGAGCTGAGGTGCACATTTAATTCTGCTGTGATTTGGGCAGCTGTGGTTTTATCTTTGTTGGATACAATCTGGGTTAGCACCCGAACATCCCTTTCAAATAGCTTCCTCTTGCGTCCACAGTTAATCCTGTTATTATGTGGTTCGTCCTTCTTGGTGGTATGCTGACATTACCCTGGATTAGCCATGAAACCTCCCACACTAAAATGACAGGTGCTTCAGTTTCATTGTCTAACCCCTGTACATCATTTTGTCTCAGCCCACTATGAAAACATTGTCAGTCCTTGAGAGGTAATTAAATTTTTCATCATGTGAATTCATTCAACGTCTCATGCTTTTCCACAAGTCAAACATTATAATTATAAAAAGCATACATTTTAACCCTTAACCTTTTATTCAACCATGTTACCAGAACATATTCACCACTATGAAGTATTTGGAATATTCCACAAGTCACATGATCAGTGGGAAGTTGCATTATCCAAATAATGCAATATGCCATAAATCTTTCTGTATTGACAAATCTCAACATGGTGAACATTTGCCATGTGGAACAAGAAACTTCAATCGTCAAACATCAATCCTGTTGTTTATTAGCATTACCTGACGGTGCACTGAACACTTACGCTAACTCAGTATCTCCTACAGAAATGCATATCTTCATTACTAACTTACACTGCTCACACAAACACACACACACACACACACATTCTGA
The DNA here is from genome assembly GCA_025674545.1 of Hassar affinis. Lineage (NCBI taxonomy): Eukaryota > Metazoa > Chordata > Actinopteri > Siluriformes > Doradidae > Hassar > Hassar affinis. The sequence goes on along the minus strand of JAOVYV010000042.1, from coordinate 13,393,126 downwards.
TTTGCTATTCCTTTCCTCCTGACTACATCTGTCACCCTCATGAGGCATCATTGATTCTTTCCGCCACCCTCTGCTTCCCCCAGTCTCTTAAGATCACTGACAGCAGGAGCCTATAACATTTTTTGAAACATGATTAATATTAATTATATTTTTTTATTATATTTCCTGCACAATGCTCTTTCACAATGAATCATATAAATGTAATAGTGTTATAGCAGTCAAACTTTCCTTATGTTATTCCACAAGCATGTTAAACACAGTGCCCTTTGGTTTATGAATTCTTTCAAAGTGGAATAATGGCCATGAATAAGCACTATTTGCCAATTAATTCTGCTACACTGCCCTTTCCCAATAACATTACAGATACACACTGTAGATTTTTGAACTCAAACTTTATTCTCTCTCCAGCCAACATGTCTTGACTCTAATCATTATTGGATACATACAATAAATCAAGTGCTTTAGGTATACTGATTGTTATAGTCACAGGTGGGAGTATTTTTTCTATGTACTACTTTTGTCAAGTATTATTGAAACTGAATACTTGCACACTTATTTAATTATTTAATTTAATTTCTAAATGTACTCCTTAAATATTCATGTAGACCTTCAAAGTACTCATTACAAATGTCAAAAGGATTTTCTCTAATCCAGCCAATTCCTGTGTAGCATCCAGTCATTTCAGTTCAGATAAGAGGATTCCCCAGTAAAATGTTTCAATAGGTTAGAATAAGCAAAGACTCATATAAAATACAATGTGATAACTTTAAATGCCTATATTAAACCGTTAGCTTGTTTCCTCTGCTAATAGCAGGGTAGACTAGCAAGGGGTTCCAGTATATAATGTAATTGGCTAGCAGGTGAAATTCTAGCTGATAGTAAGTAATAGTTATTTACTATATAGTTAAAATATTATTTTATTTCAGATTAAATCATTAACAACTATATAGCCTGAGCCAAGCTTATGATCAGCAAACGTTTTGGCTGGATACTTCTACCTTTAATTGAGTATTGTATCAATGTATCAATGATTTTGACACATTAATTATACTTTCTCTTGCGTATAACTTCTCATAACCTTTTCCACACATTGTTATACACTGGTACATGGTACTGGTATATTCGAGTCTTGTTAAATAGCAGATATTTGGGGTGAAATCATATAGGCTTCTTTAAGCTCATTTTTTGTATAGTAGTTCATAGACTGTGCTGTGAAACCTCAGAAGATGTGTTCATATACATTATTGTGTTCCTGTGCTGTATGCCTACGATACACTCAGTAATAATGATTTTAAAACTGACCCAAAAACAGGCGGTAAAGCAACTTTCAGAGCACTAGATGGAGCTAATTCCTCAGAAGCCAGGAGGGGTTTTGGTTACCCAGCTGTGCAAAATAGGACCACCACCACGGCTTATCCTGCCTCTCCTCCTCCCTCTGTCTAGATTCCTTTGCGTAATATCGTGGCAGCTGGTTAAAAGGGTCAAATCTCTCATAGTTTTCCGTATGAAGGATGTTTAATTCGTTAATGTCTGGGTCCAGTGGAACTTTCCTAAGTACAAAGTCCACTCGACCAGCAGTTTGCATGTGAGCAGGGAGCTGCACTCTCTTCATGGCTCTGCTATAACCCGGGGCTGAGGCACTGACAACATAGGTGCCTGGAGTCAGCAGTCTCCAGTAATCACCATTTTCAGCTGAGAAGGCAGGAAGAGATGTACATTTAGATAAGAGATAATAGTACAAGTACAAGCATATACAGGACCATTATGTATAGATTGGAAAAGAGTTGATTGGAAATGGCATGGATATCTAAGTCATCTAAGCACAAATTTTATTTTGAATGCACTGAACCATTCCTACATTAATACCTGTAGTGATGTAATGCCTGATCCCTCTGACTGCCACGATGGCTCCTTTAATGCCATTTCCATCCTCATCTTTCACAATTCCTTTAATTCCTCTATGCACCTGAAATATATAGGGTTTTTTTTGCATTTAGAGCATTAAATCTCAATAATTATTGGCTGGAATCTACCACCAAATCACCACCAAAATCAATCACTGCCATGAGTCAGTGCTGATACATAACTACACTAAAAGCTTGAAGCTGCATTTTCCCACCCAAAGGTACTCCATGTCCATTTTTTTTTATTAATCATTGGCTGTTGAAATATAAAGGATATAGTTCTGAGGATTATTAAAATCTAACATTTAGACAGTGTCATACTAATTTAGTCACACACATTTATTCATGCTTATGTAAAATAGCTCTTCAGTAGCTTTTAAAGGCAGGATTCTGTGAACTTCTTTGCACTCCAGAGACTAACTTGCTCTGAAAAGCTCTTTGTGTCATGTTTGTTTCCCTGTTTGAAACTTGTGCACTGATATGTGTACAGAAGGAGTTCAGGATTCTGATACTTAAATAGAAAAAAAAGACTACTCTGGTAGCCTTGTTAGTAAAAGCTAAAGAGATGGACAACTCTATTCTAGCTGAGGGTAGAGCTCATTTCTGGGTCAGAAATGTGTCAAGAGTTTGATATTGGCATGCAATGATTTGCTTACCGACTCCAAGAATGACAGGAGAGCCTCTTTATTCTCTGTCCAGCCTGTATAGAGATCATCGTCTGCTGGGAATTTGTCACAGCCCAGCTCTACTGTTATCTCAAAGCAGTTTGTGTGGAGGTAATTAAAGTCTCCCATTCCTGCCGTCAAAAGGAAAGTTGGAAATAATTTTTTATTAACCTGATCATGGCAACATTAATTAAATTAATAGCCTGTAATGGATTTTTTAGCATGTACTTCCACATACCTCCTTTCATGCTGTACCACTGAGCCCCATTTATAATCCCCTCTTTATCAGCAAAGCTGCCACCACACCTGTCTCTGTCCTGGCTGGACATTGTAGCATGGGCATTTGCATAAATGCCTGCCAACTGCCTGAAGACCTGAAATTCAAATATCTTGTGTAACCCTGCTGCAACTGTATTTTGTATTGACTTTTGTATTGCTTGTGTTGCATCAGTTGGCTTGCTGCAGTTTGTAACTAGTACTTATTCATGGCAGTGTTACAACAGGGCAGTGATGAAATTTGCCTATTAGCTCCCAGGAGTCACCTGCTCGTCGGGAGTGGGAGAGAACATGTTCTTTCTGGGAGTATGACTTGAGAGGTCGTAAGGGTAAGACACCACCAGGTCTCCTCCATGAAAGCTGGCAGACAGAACAAACGGAATGGACCGTATCCATTTCATGACAGCATATGTCTCAGGAGCAACCTTTATATAGACACACACACACGTTATTCTGCAGTGTAACTATTTACATAAAAAAATATCATTTTTAAAGATATAGATATAAATGCATTTTGTGGTGCTTCTGTACATAAGGATTGAAAACTCCTACCTTACCAAGCCAGAATGAGTCTGGGATGGGAATATGGTCGCTGCGAAAGTACTTGAGTCTACGCTGGTTGTAGACTAAAGAAGTCAAGTCTGGAAAATTCCTATTGAGGTCTATATTCTGGGCATTGTTACGGCCAGCTGCATACTCGGTGTATATAGCATGCTGTAGATTTAATGTGACAGTAAATGGATTTACTATCTGGATGATGCTTTAAAAAAACTAAACACAGTTTTAAAAAAGTAAAAAGGTTTCTTTAAAAGTATTCAGTACTAGTGTTTGTGGAATAGTGATGATTTAAACCACATGTGCCTACTACTTGCAAATTCTTGTAAACCATTGTGTGAAATCCATGCATACTTCAGTGGTTTACCTCAAAGGCATCATAAACTCTCAAAACTCTCAACATGGTCTTTTACTAGTAATAAGTATTTCTTGTGTAACGACACAAAATTCATGTCAGAACCAAGTCTGTACCTTCTGAAGCTACAGACAGAAAGACTAATGTTATATCAGTGCAGTTGAAGACATTTGTCCAATATTTGCATGGCTATAAAGTTTGCAGGAAACTAGCAATCAAGTAATGTTGAAATCCTAGACACCTGCAGATGGCTTGACTGTGAACAAGGTAGCTCAAAATGCAATAAAGTACAAACATTTCCTTCCTCTCAGGAAAGGAAGAAAGAAGTAAGAACTTTTCTTCAAACTATGACAATCAATTGTAAATGCATTACTTGGAATCCATGTACCATGAGATTTAGCAGCTTCTCACCTCATCATAATCCAAGTCGGAACTTCTGTGCAGTTCAGAATGGGCTAATTCATAGCCGTCTGGATTCATGGAGGGCAGAATGTGGATGCGTGTGGTGTTGATGAGAGTCTGGATCCGTGTACTTCCCAGCAGATACTCAGTGCACAGGTACTGAGCCAAGTAAATCAGCAGCTCCCGGCCCATGACCTCATTTCCATGCATGTTTCCAATGTACTTGACCTCTGGTTCCACTTGCAAAATGAGAGGACACAGAATAACAACTAGCTTTGTGGGGAAATATGCCACTATCATCAAATATTTGGTTTTGGTGTCTGTTTTCCACAAAAGCTATTGTGTTGTGTGTTTACAGTGTTGTCTTTAGAGGCATTTCAAAGTATCCCTGAAAAAAAAGTTCAATGCAGTCTAGGGTGGTGTCATTTCTGCTCCACTGCATTTACTGAATCATCATACTGCTATGACTTTTGAATCACTTACGTAGTTCATGTTCTCCAGGGTTGCTTGAAAACTCAATTACCAGCAGGTCTTTGTTTTCAACGCTCTGCCCAATGCTGTATGTCCTTGAAATGTGAGAGCATTTTTCTGCTGTCTGGTTGAGGATGTTGAGCATCTGTGTGTTGGAGTGATAGGTGAAGGGGATTGTTGATGGGGACTCCTCTTCTGGATTGCTATCCATTTCAGGGTCATCTTTCTCTTTAAATTAAAAAAATCAAACATTAAAAATAAATACATAAATTTGAAATCTATAGGCATACTTATAAGAAGCCTAGAAGGCCCCTTGTGTTACAATTGACACAATTAAGGTACTGCCCTTGCGATAGGGTGCAGCTTTCCAAATTGTCACCATTGATTCGAATGGAATTAATTGCACAAATGGCTTTGCTTCATGCTATGCAGAATCTGAATGTAAGAATTATCAAATAACCTTAGAGTTTATATTTTATGTTCATAACTGGAGTTATTTCACCTTGGCAACCTTGGCAACCCATGATTTTATGGACCTTGCATTGTGCATATTGTCATACTAACCACAGACAGGTGTATATGAAAGGGGTTTGTTATTCATTCATTGTTATTCAGATCAGCAAGGAAAGCGACCCTTGTCTTTAAGCTTTAGTGTATCCTAATCTCAAAGCTGCTTGAGCTTATGTTGCTCAGTCACATCAGTTGATATGGTAGTGCTCAATCAGGAAATCCGCTGACTACACAATCTTAGAAAAAAAAGGTTCCTCAAGGGTACTTAAAGTGATTCTATTTGAAACTCTTTCTGATAGGGAACAAAAGGTGAGTGAAAAACAAACAGCTATACTTTTGGGGGTTATCTTCCATTAACCTGGTTGCAATAAGTGTTGTACACACTTTTAAAATGGGTCATGTGACTGTTGGATTGGAATTAACCAATGACATGCATGTTCAAGACTCATAGTCATAATACACTCGTCAACAATGACGTGATTCTGATTAACCTCATAGATCAGCTGTTTCTTCAGAATTTCCTTGATGTTCATGCTGAAGCAATGGTTCGCAAAGAGCTCAAAAAGCATGCATGAGATCTCATCGTCAAAACGTATCAATAAGGCGAGGGGTACAAAAGAAATTCCAAAACATTAAATAGAGCAACCATAGAACCTTGGAGCACCATGAAGGCCATCAACAAGTGGAAAATGGGGCAGCACAGTGACATTACCAAGAACAGGATATCCCTCTGAAATTAATGAAAGGACAAGACATAAAAGGCTGCCAAAAGACTTCTGGCAACATTAAAGGAGCTGCAGGAAGATCTGGCAAGTACAATCTCTTATATTCTTCACACCTGCGGGTAGAGTGCCTAGATTGAAGCCTCTTCTCACAAAAATATATCCAAGCCCACTCAGATTTTGCCAAAAAGTGTTGTGGACTGATGCAAACAAGATAGATTTGGGGGGATCATTTTAAAAGATATATGTTTGCTGCAAAAACACCTAAAGAATACCATACCTAACATGGTGAAGCATGTTGGTAGCAGCATCATGCTGTACAGCTGTATCTGATATTAAACCTTCAGGTCTCCATTAAACAGCTGGAATTTTTCACCTTCTAGCATAATAATAACTCAAAGCACAAATCCAGGCAACTAAGGTATGGCTTCAAAAGAAGATCAGCATTTTGGAATGCTGCCCAGTCAGAGCATAGATATAAATCCTATTGAAAAGCTGTGCTTGAAGAGGGCAGTGCACAGGAGATCTGTCTCAATGTGATAGTTCTGGAGCATTGCTGCATGAAAGAATGGAATAAAATGAGCTAAGGGGTGTGCACATTTATTCAACCAGGTTATTGTATGTTTTTCCCTAAACCAATCCTCTATGTTTTTTTTATTTGAAATTTCATATTGAAGATGGAAAAAGACCTAATTGATTTATCTTTGTTTTATTTTATCACACAAATCTGTAATTTTAAGAGGGGTGTGTAGACTTCTTATATCCACTGTATATACAGTAGCTCTATCCATAATAGCCACTATATGCACATGTACAAAACCATTTTCTGCCTTTCTGAAACCTCAGAACGAACCTCTCCTACTCACGGACAAATCAGTGAATGCTGTATGGAGTTTGATGGATGTACAAGCTTCTGATCACAATATGTTTATGACTTTACAATAAGTTTATGACTTTATTCACAGTAAAAGTTTCAGTATAGCATTCTTCAGATTGTTCCTCTTGGGAAATCATAGAACATTAGAACTAAGTTTTTTTTTCTGAAAACATTTTAAATAAAGTTGAAATAATTAACCATGTACTGAGCAAACCCCTTTTTATGAGAGTGCATTTAAGACTGGTCATACACAGAATCAGATGATAGATAATATATTCAAATAATATTTAAATATAAATAATATTTAAATGATAATATATAAAGACATTTCATACAAAGTGTGAAACAAGTGACCAGATTAAACATTACCTCTCAGGCCTTCCAGTGGATCATAGCAGCCCTCCTCTTCACTAACAAAAAAGCGGTCACAGTCTAGAAAGTAGGGCCAGGCCATTCCAATGCGCTCAAAAAAGTGGTCGCAGGCTTTGTGCACAGACTCGCAGGTGCTGCGGCAGGGCTTCAGGAGCTTGTGGTTCTCACAGCGTGGTGCTATGATGGAGCAGCCCAGCATGCGTATATCTGGATTGCACTCCCCGTTTAACACCGAATGAACTACATTCAGAAGCAAATACTCCATACTCTGCTCAGCCTCAGTGCGACTCTTTTGTTCCAGGAGGTTAGGGAACATGGTGGTGGAATAGGGCATATCTTTACAGTAGGTCAACATGATATCTGTACATTTGGCTAGACAGGTAAAAGAAGAACACACAATATAACACTTGTAGCAACTACAATTCAAGTAATCACATGTTTCAATATAGATAAAAATTTGTGTGCTAAATATGCTATAATAACTGTTCTGGCATATTTTCTGTTTACATTATACCACTATTAAAGCTGTACAGATCCCAGGAGAGCTGCATTATGGTTGTTATGTGTTCCAGCACAACTTAACTGGTCCACAGATCCCTGACTGAGAACTGATTATGAGTCAGAAATGCAGCCGAGGACAGAATTACTGGCAACTATACGCATCTTTTTCTTGGCAAATATTAATCTGTTCCAGGCACTTTTGAAACTGTTCTTATTATGGCCCTGACGCTTAGTCCTATATATTACTATAAACATCTATTGGACAACCATGCTTCCATTTTGCTTCCATGTTTTTCTTTTTTTTCAGTTTGACATTTTGCATGGTCAAGTGAACACTGGAAACTTGCTCTGAATCATTCTAACAAAACAGGCCTTCATACTGATGTTAATGTTAACATCTGTATGCTGGCAGAAACTAATCCGAACACTTTCCAAAGACATTAGTTAGTCTGTGACACAGGCCACATTTGATTTTTTTTTAATCAAGCAAAATCATGATATTGTGACCTAGTGAGACTTTATACCAGCTGACTCTGTCATTATTCATGCCACTTTATTCAGCTAGCAGAATCAAGCTCCTTGCTCATTAATTTGTTTTGTTCTTACTTTTACTGGATCTGTGACGACTACACTGTACAGCTGTTACCAGAAAAAAAGCTTCACATGTGAATAATCAAATGCTTCAGAAATGTGCACACGTTCACACGTGCATGTCTTTTTTTAAATTAATGCAGCCTAGTTTTCACACACAATCCATTTATTTCACATTTGATAGGACCACGTGATCCTATTATTTACAAATGCAATTTCAGGCGTTAATATGCATTTTTGAAATGCATGTTTTTCCACATATAATTAACACACACACACACACACACACACACACACGAATCTGTTAACTCACGTTTTTCTTCGACAGGAGTTCTGCACTGCCCTGTGTGGGGGGAAATATTTATTTGAAAAATCAGAATCAGGGTGAAAAACACTAGATGGCGTAAAACACGAAAAGTTAAATTATTGCCTGATTTCCAAAAGGCTATGTGTAATATGTGGTGCAGTGTATAGGGTGTATACGGCATCCCAGTATACCTCATGCACTGCACATATACAGGGAACTGGGGCTCATTTGGAATTCAGCCTTTAACTTTAAACCCGATTCAAACAGCCTGTCTATATGCACACCAAGCAGCCTGCCAAGTTTCTTTACTCAGTAGCCTACAAATTGTGCTTCACCCCTATGAACTATGAACTCCTGCAGGTCTTTGAAATTCCACATGGTGTATAACTAATGTCTGGTATTAAATTATGCAGTAGCCTTACATTTTTAACATCAATTCCACAGTTGACCAACCTTGAAAATAGCTGCCAGGTTTACAGCGCTGCGGGAAACCCCGGATAGCTCTTCCCAAAATGGTGAGGAAAAGAAACGTCAGTAAAACTCTCATTTTGTCCAGTTTTGTATCCATACAGTTAGTAAAGTGTAAAGTGAGCAAGTCCGAAGCTCGCACTGTGTCCAACCTCGCGCTCTGACTCCGCTCAGCCTGGAGGCTACAGCACTATCAGATTACAGCAGAATAAATCATCAGGGGAAACACTTAAAGTGTCGCTGCTTATGCTGTCCTCTTTCCGAGACGCCTTGCCGAGCTTTAGAGGCATTGTCATGCATGCAGATTTTAGTTTTTTCCACACGAATCAGCTGAACACTGGAACGACTCTGGGTGAAAGCTCCAATGGCGTGTTTAAGGTCCTTCAGAAAGACATCCGACTGCAACACGAGGTGCAAACATCAACCGAAAGTTAAAGTTAGTTCTGTTTTGAAAGGAATATACACTGAAGTATGCAAAATACATTGCAACCCCACCTGTGCACGTCATTGGTTGCATCTGCACATAAAGCAAGACATCTATGGAAGCTTCTAGAGCTGTTTACACTGTGAGAATGGGAAGTTATCACGATTTTGCGATTTTCAACACAGTTTAATAGTGAGAAGGGTCATAGCATTTAGGCTCATATTCACGTATGAGCATTTCAAGGATGTACCATGACTACAAGAATTCCAGCAAAACCTCAAACTTAGGACAGCAGCGTGGCCGTAAAAAGACTCTTGAACGTGACCAGCGTCGGCTGGCAAGAATCGTTTCACGTGATGGGCGTGTAACACTGCCTCAAGTAACATCAGAATTCAATGCTGGGGCCTCAACAAACATCAGCGTGAGGACTGTGCAACGTTTCCTC
>JAOVYV010000042.1:13303541-13322352 GCA_025674545.1 Hassar affinis | reverse complement strand
CCTGCAAGAAGAATGGCTTAAAATCCCTCTGACCACTGTGCAGGACTTGTATATGTCATTCCCAAGACGAATTGACGTTGTATTGGCCGCAAAACACCATACTAATAAATTATTGTGGTCTAAAATGACAGGTGTTTCATTGTCTAACCCCTGTATATCACCCATGTGATAGTAATTGCCCCTGTAAACCTAATAACTGCTTGTACCACACCTTGTAATCAAATATTTGTGATTAGTTGCTTTTACGTTGCTGTGGAGGCATTTTGACCCACTACTCTTTGCAGAATTGTTTTAATTCGGCTACACTGAAGGGTTTTTGAGCATGTACTGCCTGTTTCAGGTCTTGCCACAGCATTTCAATGGCATTCAAGACAGGACTTTGACTCATGCACTTCAAACTGTAGTTTTGTTTCTTTTTTGCTGTTCAGACATGGAGTGTGTAGTCCTGCTGTATAACCCAACTGTGCTTGAGCTTTAGGTCATGAAGTGAAGGGCAGGTATTCTCCTTCTGGATTTTCTGATGGAGAGCAGAATTCATGTTTCCATCAGTTATCACAAGTCAGTCATCACACTACCACCATCATATTTGGCTGTTGGTATGATATTCTTATGATGGAATGCAGTGTTGATTTATGCCAGATGTAACAAGGGCCATGACTTCCAAAAAGTTCCACCTTTGACTCATCAGTCCACAGAATATTATCCCAAAAGACTTCTCTATCTAGGACATCTAGGTGCAGTGTTTTTTTAATTCCCCAGTTCCAGCTGAAGAAAAACAGCCCCAAAGCATAATGCTGCTACCACAATGCTTCACTGTGCGTATGGTGTTCTTATGGTGATGCACAATGTTGTTACTGTGGCAAACATACCTTTCAAAATTATGCCCAGAAAATTCAACCTTGTTTTCATCAGACCATAACACATTTTCCCACATGCTTTTGGCAGACTTGATGTAAGTTTTTGCAAAATGTAGCCAGGCTTAGATGTTGTTTTATAAGAAATGTCTTCCATCTTGCCACCCTACCCCACAGCCCAGACATTTGAAGAATACAGGAGATTGTTGTCAGATGTAGTACACAACCAGTACTTGCCACAAATTCTTGCAGCTCCTTTAATGTTGCTGTAGGCCTCTTGGCAGGCTCCAGTTTTCTTCTTGTGTTTTCATCACTTTCAGAGGGACAACCATTTCTTGGTAATGTCACTGCTGTGCCATATATTAACCACTTGTTGATGACAATCTTTGATCCCTTTGATACTTTGTAAACTTTTTTATGGACCATGGCTTTTGCTGTAAGATGCAACTAAGTAAATGCCAGGAAAACCCTACTAGAACAGCTGAACTTTATATGGGGATAATCAGAGTCATATTAATGGATGGCAGGTGTGACTACTATTTCACATTAGTTTGAATGTGATTGGTTAATTCTGAACACAGCCACATCCCCAATTATAAGATGGTGTGCACACTTATGCAGCCATTAATGAACACATAATTTTAGTTTCTTTATTTTTTATTAAATTATAATTGAATTGCACAGATTATAGGTCACATTAAGGGTGAAAAAAATCTGAAATGATTTATCTATGTCTGATTTTTACATACATACATACAGTACATATGTGTGCATGTGTGTACTTTTTTTTAACTAATATTTTGTGGTCATTCAACTTGTTTTTCTAGGACTGGCCTTGATGCAGGACATTTTAAGGTCTTTTCCAATCCATTGCAGCTGGACAGGCCAGTGTTTCACAAGCTGTTCTGATCATATGAGGTCATGCTGAAAGTGGCTGAGTGCACTCACTTCAGTGTGTGTTCATGTCACGCACCAGCGGCTGCATTCAGCGAGCACGCTTGCTTAATACACCAGTGTAATGTTTGCATGGTAAAGAACAATGTGCACTTTGCACATTTGATTAGCTTGCAGTTTAGCACTTTGTCTCCACTTTTTTCCTGTTTTTTTCTTTTAGAAAAAAATGTATACAACAGAAAAACAACACATTCAGATATTCTTGCACTTAGAAGACTGTAAATGATTTAAATCTCATTTCCACCTGAGGTTACCTTTTCATATGGCATCATTACATATTATAAATAGTTATAAATTATATTAATTTATATAATAAATTATTATAAATAGCACCAATTTGTTTGAGCAGTTATATCTAAAATAGCATCTTTCCATTTATACCTTTCCATATTATAAATCCATTAAAACACAGAAATTAATACCAAAAGTCTGCTCTTGATCCATAAGTTTCCTATATAATTTTAAAGTATAATTAATACAGAAGAGGCGTGTCTTGTTTCAAAGATTAGACCTCATAAAAATATCCTACAGCTGGCCAGCAAAATTTTATTTTAAAGCTCCTCTATAGGGCTTTTAATTTTAGTGGCATGGTATAACCTGAGTTGTATCCTACAATCATAAATTCCTGCTTCTTTTTGGGATAAATGATTAAGTGTTAAACGTTAAGAAAGGTTTAATACTCATCCATTGAATGTTTGCTCATGATTTGGTTTCTAATGTCTCATGATATTAAATTCCTTAATTACTGCCAGTCTCTTGACATATGAGGCACGCACTTTTGCTATGGCTTTCTGTGAAAAAGTATTCTTCTCTCCAACTCTTTTGAAACCGCCCTTCTCACTTTTTGTCTGTAGCAGAAATATCATTCAGTAAATTAATTTGCTAATTAGTCAGAGGAAAAAAGGCATTTGAAATTTTGCTGTCTGTTGTCTGTCTGTTGCTGTAAAGGTAAAAGGAAAAACTGCAACGTTTTGACCAGCATATCACCTATCAGACTATTTAAGAGAGAAGCCACAGGCTGGATTCTGGACACCTCTGCTATATAATATAATGTTAAAAGAAGAACAAGGTTTGTTATGTTCTTCGTCTTTTCTTAGTCTTAGTGATGTGATGGTTGCCACTGATACCACCTGAATGGATACCATGGCCGTTTTCTTCAGCTGGCTCCTGGGGATGATTGAAAATACAAAAACAATTCTTTAATAGTGCTTCCAATAGACAGTCAAGAACATCACTTTTTACATTATTTTCCATCAAATTCCAGAAAATGCTGCAATTAGATAATAGTGATTTTCCTTTAACTTTGACACCAACTTACCTTGCGCTTGCTCTGTGCATTTAAAGGGTCTGTAGTGTCAGACATATGGAGGCCCAAAGCATTCTCAAGGTCTTAAAGTAAAAACATAATACCATTCAACTGGAGTATACAGTTGTGAACTCCAAAACAATAACATATACATTTGTTACCTGTTAGAAGTTGTTCAATTTTTTCAACTGACAAGTCGGCATCCTCTCTGGAGAAGCACAGAGGTGGTTTAAACTTCAAGACGTTACGATGTGGTCCATCTGCACTTAATAAAACACGCTGATCCTTCAGTCTGTGGGTGGGTCAAAACGTCCATTCAGAGATCATTTTTCTGTTCTACATCACTTTTGGTTGGTGAATTTGAACAGAAATAAAGTCTTTAGTTCAGGGGCTAGGAATCTTGTCTGCAAAAAGGGCCGGTGTGGCTGCCGGTTTTCATTTTCAACCAAACAGACCTGTTGGAGCCACACCTGAGAAGTGAGAGAAAGCTGAATCAGGTGTGGCTCCGACTTGGTTAGAACGAAACCTGCGGCTACACTGGCCCTTTGTGGATAAGATTGAAGATCTCTGCTTTAGGATGTTCAGGAAACAGCTTTTCACCTGTATATGACTTCCTGAGCTTCAGCTGTTGCAGGGGTTCTTTTAAGCCGATCTTTCACCAGCTCCACCCCAACAAAAAGGCCGCAACCTCTGTAAAACACACCGCTTTCATTTTTCTCTCTTTGATATTTGACAGGTAGCAATGTCTTGGCATGGCATTCCTTTGCCCCATATTCCAACTCAGATCAGGGGTGACATTCTCTTGTGATTTATATGGCCTAGACAATACTAATATGCATAATTTTGTACTGAGATAAACTAGTTTTCATATAGCTACTGTATGTTGGTAAAGTTGCTGAAGGTTTCAAAATTAAGCAGTTAATTATTGAGATATCAAAAATTAAAAAAAATGTAAAAATATGAAGAATATATATATAGAAGAAATATGAAAAAGACCTGACATCTCCCACTAAGGGATGCCTCTCTTTCAGTTTCTCCAGTAAGTCCATCAGGTATCTCCCTACTCGCAGGGCATTGCCTTGGAGATCCTCCTTTTCAATCACATCCAGTACAGCTAGCCCAATCGCACAGGATACAGGATTGCCACCAAACTGACACATACATAAACAGACAGGTTCTTCAGTCAGGTTAACATTGTCCAAAAGATTAAACATCTACCAGTGAAAATGATTAAAAGTGTAGCTGTGGTTTCTTACTGTGTTAAAGTACTCCATTCCAGATGACATGAAGCCTTCAGCCACTTCTCTGGTGGTCACCACGCAGGACATTGGATGTCCATTCCCAATTGGTTTGCCCATAGTGACAATGTCGGGTATAAAGTCTTCCCCTTGCAGCTGGAAAGCCCAGAAATGGGAGCCTACCCTTCCAAAGCCGACTTGAACCTCATCAGCAATGAAGACACCCCCGGCCTTTCTCACGTGTCTGTGGAAAGATGGATTGTTGGACACACATACACCGAAATACTGAGTTGACTCTTAGTTTAAATTTCTTTTATCAACATGTTGATCTTATATTCACTTTAGTTAACAGTTTCTTTCATTACCCACAATGCAATTCGGCTACTTGCTGACAGTGGTGTCAGTGGGAATTAGCTCTCACTTCATCTCTACCTAAAGAGACCAACGCAGTAGATCTTTATTCCTTTAATCTCTCCAGGTCTCTCACTTCCTCATCTGTACACTTTTCCCAAATGCATCATGCTCTAAAGCTTCAACTTTCATGCTAATCCTGCTATCATCATGCTTTTCATCTAATAGATCACTAACTCAGTGAACTGAGTCCCTGTCAGCCTTTTCTCTCTCCACTAATTCTATGTTGGATTTCTCATTAATAAGACATTGAATGTCATTGGAAAATAGTGAGTGAGAAAATAATGTCTTGCACTATAGCTAAAAATGAAACCTGCCTGTAATCAATTATGTTTATATTATTAAATGATATTGTAACTACATGCGTAGTACCCCACTGTGTCAGCACACAACTGCTAACTTCTTACAGGACTAATAAAAATACAGTACTTACCAACAAATTATCACCAGAGTCGCCTATTCACACCCCAAATATTTCAATATAAAATATTTGTAACATATAAAATAATGTATGTTTCAGAGTGGACCTTTTCTTGAGTATGCACTCAGCACAGAAATGGGTTGAGAAGATTACTGCTTCAAAAAGGCCAAAGGACAAAAACAATAACATAGCCAGCAATGCAGAGCTCAGCCAGGAGTAGCAATAAAAAAATAAAATTTGCATTTGACCTGAAGTGAATTCAGTAAGACATTTTTTCTTTGCTAATTAAAACACACTAAATGTTTGACTGCTGGTACATACTGTGCCACTTTCTGGAAGTAGCCCACTGGAGGAATGACCTGCCCTCCACAACTCTGCAGTGACTCAGCAATGAAAGCAGCAATCTACACAAGAGAAGACCATGTAAGACCCCAAACCCCAAATGCAAAAAGTCTAAAGAGTCTGCATACCCCATCTAATAATGTGTCCTTCTTTCTGGAAAAGGGTGCTGTACAAAGAAGGCAGTGAACCAAAACGAGCAGGAAAAAGACATACAAAGAAGTCATCGTGTAAATAGGGCACTTCTTTCAAAATCCAGTAATAAACATCCAATCTGTTTTTCTCCATCCATTCACCTCTGTCTTCATTCCATCATGAGAAGTCTGGATCTCACTTATCAGATATGTCTGTCTGTTGGAACAGACATTTACTTCCCTGTAATAAAGGATTAATGGCCATTTGATCATGTGCAAATCACTGAGATCTTAAGGCTTTGTATCAACCTGGAAAAAAGGCACAAAGAAACAGGTGGAGACAGGGAAAAAGGAAGAAGTCAAATAATGATAAA
This sequence comes from Hassar affinis, assembly GCA_025674545.1. Lineage (NCBI taxonomy): Eukaryota > Metazoa > Chordata > Actinopteri > Siluriformes > Doradidae > Hassar > Hassar affinis. The sequence goes on along the minus strand of JAOVYV010000042.1, from coordinate 13,316,321 downwards.
GAACTGGAGAAACCTTAGAAGACCACCATGTGAGGATGTGAAAGACCATTCAAGTGGTATATACTTTCAATTAATCCAGGAATAATCCTTAATCCATTAGTTTAATGAACCTGATCACATTTATTTTTATTACTAACAGTTACTAATTTGTCCTATTTGCTAAAAAATCAGGAAGTAATGTAGTGTTGACTATACCTTATGTCCTTTTGCATGAGCTTTTTCAATGATGTCTTTAACTTCATCTGCATAAGCAGTAGCAGGGTCTGTGTGGTCTTCTCTGTATTTCCCTCTATAAATGTCTGGACTTGGAGCCTAATAAAACAATGGTTTATGGACATGTTTATGGATTTTCTTTTTGAAGTCATCAATAACCTAGTTTTCTAAACTTCACCCCTTTAAATGAAAGCAGCAGTGTGAGTCAGAGAGCTATTTCAATTTCTATTCAAATAGATTAAAACTGTCAGTAGGACATTCTGGAATATAAATGAACAAGAAAAAGACAGTAAAGAAGAATATGAAATTTCACTCAAGTCCACTTCACTTTTCATAAATTCTTTATTATATTGTAGTGAACCGAAGGGGTGGAGATATGAGTGAGCATGTGCCTAAAATGATGGGCAATATAAAGGACACCTATAGGGTCCTTCAAAGGTCGAGAGGCAGGTGTTGGCAGGTGAGCAGCGTGGAAAACACGTGCTGCTGAGCGGGATGCTGAGTTTGGCGTGTTCTGGGAGAACGGATTGAATCTCCTTTGCCTGTGCTGGCTTGGTATGGGAGAGGCGAGGAAGAAGTGGCTTTCAAAGGATTGTTGTGGACTGGAACTTAAGGACTGCCATGAACTTGGACTCTGTACCTAATTGAATGCAAGTGTTTGCTCTTTTCTCTCCCTCTCTACTCTCCCTGTGTCTTCCTGAATTCTGAACATTGCTTTTTGTTTTATTTCATGATTATTGCTTTAGCTTTTCCAGCCATACTTTTAGCTTACCCGGTTAAACAAAGGTGGTGGCAGCGACCTCTTTAAACATCTAATATTCAATACAATAATTACTCTGCCTCGCTCGGCTGCGTGCGAAGGGGGTTTCGCAACACTGGTGACAGTGGTGGGATATTTGGTCCAGTAAAGTAAATATTTTTATTTATTTATTTTTTGTTGTTGTGAAGGGAGGCAAATATGTCTGAGGAGGATTCTGTGACTGTTCAGTTTGATAGGCCTACTGTGGAAATGTTTACGCACCAATTTTTATGCCTGAAGTTTTTACTGGTGAAGGGACGTGAGTGGACTGATTGGCTAGAACAGTTTGAGGCAGCAGCAGAAATAAATGGTTGGGGGAATCTGAGAAGTTAAAGTTCATGACTTTGCTTTTATCATGTAGGGCACGTGAAATTTATTGTGGTCTTCCTGTAGAAGCTTGTGCTAGTTTTCAGGGATTAAAGGCAGCAATGGGGAGATAGTTGACCAGGTCAGGAAGCTCAGAGTGGAATAGGATTGACTTTTCCAATAGACATGGACAAAATAAAGAGTCTGTGCGTGACTTTGGTAATGTGGTTCGTGGGTTAGCTGAACAAGCTTATTCCAATTTGATGTAGCCACATGAGATATTTTAGCTTTAGATCATTTTGTTATGCATGTGGGTGATGGGGATCTTCGTATTCAGCTGTCTAGTGCAAAGCCAGTTAATTTGGAAGAAGCAATTAATTTGGCAGCAGAGTTGGAGCTTATTAAAGATTTTGAAAATCAATATGACTCTCAGGTGCGAGGAGTAGAGTTGGATAAAGGGTCAGTGACTAGAAAGTCTCAGGAACATGAAATGCTGGCAGTAGTTCAGTCCTTAAGGAAGGAAGTACAAGAGTTAAAAGAGGCTATTGGCCAGCCCTGCACTTCTGTAGGTGGCTCAGTTAGGCAGAATAATGCTGTGAGAGAACCTAGCTATACTGAAGTGAGACGTAGGGGTGTTGAGGTGTATCCACCTGGGGGTTAGAAGGCCCCAGACTAGGGTACGTGAGGGCCATGAAGCCAGGATGCCAAAGCTGTATTGGGAGTGTGGGTGTGATCGACATGGGCGTAATTGCCCATATTTGTCGGGAAACTAGAACGCGCGGTCAATAGGGGTCAGTCGTGTGCCTGTGATATTTCTATGCATGATCCAAGACAGTAGTGTCATTTGGCCAGTCTGGTAGTGGTATTTATTTAGAAGGAGAAATAAATGCCAAGAAATTGAAGTTTTTGCTAGATACTGGAGCCCAGGTTAGTTTAATGGATTTTAAACTCTGGCAGCAGTGTGGGGCAAGAGCAGGGGAATTACAACTGTGTTTCACTAAAGTTTCTGCAGTCAATGGAGAACAATTAAAAGTAGAAGGCCAGTGGCGAAGGGGTCTGCAGTTTTCGGAGATTTGGTGGTAAACATTAATTTCCTAGTTGTTCATGGTCTTAGCCAGGCAGTCCTCCTGGGTATGGATTTTATGAGACAATATCAGATGGAGTTGGATTTACCACAAAACAGGTGTAAGCTAATGGGCAAATGTTTCCTTTTGACGTGTTCCTCCACAGACGAGATTGTGAGATGGGTAGTAGTTCAGGATGATATCAGCCTACTGCCCCAAACCGAGTGTTCGGTGTGGGGGAAAGTGGAGACTGAAATCGAAGGATTGGTTGAGCCATATTTTAGTTTGTCCGAAAACTGTAATGTTTTAGTAGCTCGTGTTTTTACCATTGTGAGAGATGGTATCACTCCCTTGAGGCTTATTAACCTTGTTGTTGAACCCCAGGCCTTGCGAAAAGGAACTAAAGTGGGTGAACTCAGTGTGAGGGCAACAATTGTAAATGATGCCACTTCATGTGTATCTGCTAAGCAACAGGAGCATGTGTTAGAATTACTGGAACAGTTGGGTTTGTATGAGAGGCCTTACACAAAAACAGCTTAGAGCTGTAGAAGAGCTTCTTCCTAAGAATCTGGCAGTGTTTAGTAGAAGAGATTCTTCCTAAGAATCTGGAAGTTTTTAGTAAGAGTGAACATGACTTGGGTAAAACTACTGTGCTTCACCACCAGATTGATACTGGCTTGGCTCCACCCATCAAGATGTGCCCCTGGCATGTTCAAGTCCATCTTCAGGGTGAAGTTGCTGTGCACCTGCAGGACATGGAAAGGAACAACATTATTTCAAGGTCCCAAAGCCCATGGGCAGCTCCGGTTGTATTGGTTGGTGGGTTAAGGTTCTGTGTTGTCAATTGACCCACAGCATAGAGAAAAGACTGCTTTTGTTACACGCCGAGGTTTATTCCATTTTAATGTTCTTCCCTATGGACTATGTAACGCAAGTACTTTCCAGAGATTAATGGAACTGGTCCCAGCAGATGTACAGTGGGTCACATGTTTGGTCTACTTGGACGACATTATAGTGTATGGGAGGAACTTTGAACATCTGAGTCGGCTAGATGAAGTATTGCAGAAGCTGGAACAGGCTAACTTGAAAGTGAAACCTGCTAAATGTCATCTGTTTGCAGACCAAGTACAGTATCTGGGGCATGTCATCTCTGCGGAGGGGGTAGCTGTTGACCCTGCCAAGACGGAAGCAGTGCATGCATGGCCAGAGCCAATGAATGTCTGAGAGGTAAGGAGTTTTGTTGGACTGGCTTTTGTTCCTGGGTTTGCAGAATTGGCACGCCCTCTGCATAAGTTGACGGAGAAAGGGGTACCATTCAAGTTGACTCAAGAGTGCCAGACTGCTTTCCTGATATTAAAGAACAAGATGGTGAGGGCTCCCATTCTCACCTTTCCTGATCCAGGGCAGACATTTATTTTGGACACGGATGCAAGTGATGTGGCCATAGGAGCCATTTTGTCCCAGAAAGTAGATGGATTTGAAAAAGTGGTGGCTTATGCAAGCAGGGCCCTGTCGAAACAAGAGAAGAATTATGCAATGACAAAGAAAAAATTGTTAGCAGTGGTCAATTTCGCCTCTTATTTTAGACATTATCTGTTGGGTAGGAGATTTTTGCTTCGGACTGACCATAGCTCATTAAGATGGTTGCATAATTTTAGTGAACCTGAAGGTCAGCTGGCATGCTGGCTAGAACAGTTGGCTCAATTTGTCTATGAAATCGAACATCATCCAGGGAAGAAGCATGCCAAAGCTGACTCGTTGTCAAAAAGGCCTGTAAGGCCTACCCCACTAAGCTGTAGTGATGTGATAAGCCCTACAGTTAAGCAGGAACAAGGAGCTCTGCCAGTTCTCGGGCAGAATGGCATTTCAACACGTCAGCCTGTGAACCAACCTACTCTTCATGTGGTGCGTCATATACAGGAGGAGCAAGTGTTACCTCTGGAAGATAGGGACCTGGATGAGGCTCAGAACGTTGATGTTGACATACAGAAGCTCAAGCACATGAAGGTAAATGGGCAAAAAGGAGAATGTGATGGTGCAGGAAATTCAACTTTGAGGTGGCTGCTGGAGTTATGGGACCAGTAGAGCAGGGTCTGCTCCTGCTCGTCTGGTCTGCTGGCGGGCTGAGTCATATAACTGGTAAGCAGGTAGTTTTGCCTAAATCATGGGTCTCAAAGGTTTTGCATTATCTGCATAATACATTGACAGGTGGACATTTAGGGGTTGCCAAACTTGGGGATAAAGTGTGAAGCCGATTCTTTTGGCCAGGCTGGAGTAAGGATGTCAAAGAGTGGTGTCGAGCATGTGAGGCATGTGAGGCACTGTAATTAGTATGCTGGTATGCTTTGTAGAGCCCAACCAAAATAGTTGGGATACACTACTTCCTTTTATGATGGCGTAGCAGTACTCAAGCTAGCACAAAATTTAGCCCCTTTAAAGTCTGTTGGGGAGGGAAATTTGGCTACCCATTGATTGTAGTTTTGGGCCTGGAGCCTGAAGGTTTTTCCTCCATTTCTGAATATGTGCAGAAGTTGGGTATTACACTTAATTCCGTACATGCAGCTGTACAGAAACATTTAGGCATAGCCTCTGAAAAACAAAGAGTACTATGATTTAAAAGTTAGTGTGCAGCAATGGTCAGAAGGGGAGAAAGTTTGGGTACGAGATACAACTAGGACAGTAGGAAAGTGCCCAAAGTTTCAGAAGTATAAGGGCCCCTTTGTGATCCAACAAAAGATCTCTGATGATCTTTACTGGATTAAAGGAGAGGGACGCTCTAGTTTTATTGTGCATCACAATAGACTGAAACCTTGCTTTGATGTAGGTACACTGTGAACCGACTCTGTTAAAGAAGATGAGTTGGAGAGACGGCCGGTAGAGGGGGCAACTACCGTGGAAGCCTCCACACCCGAGCTGCCGAGATTGTCGTCCAGATCCGCCGCACCCGAGCTGCCGAGATCATCATCCTGATCCGCCGCTCCTGAGCTGCTGAGATCGTCGTCCTGATCCGCCGCACCCGAGCTGCCGAGATCGTCGTCCAGATCCTCCACACCCGAGCTGCCGAGATCATCATCCAGATTCTCCGCACCCGAGCTGCCAAGATCGTCGTCCAGATCCGCCACACCCGAGCTCCCGAGGACAGCAGCAAATTGAAGGGAGCCCTAGGGTTCCTGTAACATGGGGCTACAAGCATGGCAACGTCACCCTTTGATGCAAGAGGCTGTCCCTCATAATGTTGAACAGACTGTCACATTTGGAACTGTAGGAACGGACCAGAGAGTTGATCCTATTAGGCCACTAAGGCAACAGCCACCTCGAGAACAGCAGCCGGCATGTGAATGCCGTCCACCCAGATGCTTTGAAGACTATGTGTGTAATGCAATTTTGATTGGCCATGGGGACATGCCTCTTCAGAAAGGAGTAGGTAGTGTAGTGAACTGAGGGGGTGGAAATATGAGTGAGCACGCGCCTAAAATGATGGGCAATATAAAGGACACCTATAAGGTCTTTCAGAGGTCGAGAGGCAGGTGTCGGCAGGTGAACAGCGAGGAAGGCACGTGCTGCTGAGTGAGACGCTGAGTTTGGCATGTTCTGGGAGAACAGATTGAAGCTCCTTTGCCTGTGCCGGCTTCGTATGGGAGAGGCGAGGAAGAAGTGGCTTTCAAAGGATTGTTGTGGACTGGAACTTAAGGACTGCCGTGAACTTGGACTCTGTACCTAATTGAACGCAAGTGTTTGCTCTTTTCTCTCCCTCTCTACTCTCCCTGTCTCTTCCTGAATTCTGACCATTGCCTTTTGTTTTATTTCATGATTATTGCTTTAGCTTTTCCAGCCATATTTTTAGCTTACTCCATATCAGTGTGTACAGCCCTTATGAGGTATTTCTTCATTTAGATGCTTTTAGATTGCATTGCTCAGCTGGTGGTGCAGTGTTTGTAATTTAGACACATGTGGGTTTGTGCTGAAGTGGGATTGTCACTGTGTGAAAGTTGAAGTGCTTGGGGCTGATTAGTTTATTTAAGCTGTTTTATGTGATATGGTAGAGCCTATATTTTAATATGGTAAAGTCTATTTATTTATTTGTTTGAATAAAGTAATTGAATGCTAGATCCTCAGACTTTTTGTCTCCCTCTAACGGGACCTCCCCGGTTAAACAAAGGTGGTGGCAGCGACCTCTTTAAACATAATTATAATAATAATTAATAATTATTTCCTTATTTTGTCACTTGTGCTTGCACACTGTGAAATTGAACCTCCGCATTTAACCCATCTGTGCAGTGAGACACACTAGGGGGCAGTGAACACACATGCCTGGAGCGGTGGGCAGCCCTAGCCACAGCGCCTGGGGAGCCAATGGGGGTTAGGTGCCTTGTTCAAGGGCACTTCAGCCAAGTCCTGTCAGTCACGGGAATCGAAAACATCTATTATTCAATACAATAATTACTCTGCCTCGATCGGCTGCGTGCGAAGGGGGTTTTGCCACAATATAATACAACAAAGCATATCACAATACTTCAAGACATTTCTACTATACAGGTTATGCATCACAATATAAAGGTTTTCTAACAAACTGCCAGCAAAATAGTGACCTCCCCTGTGAAAACTGAGTTCAGGGATATTTTTATGTAACACTTTATGTACAAAAATAGATTTGTACATAAAATGAAGGCAAATGAACAAGTACAAATAAAAAAGAGTTTGTAATTGTTATAAAAAAATCATAATACACACAATATTTCAGAAAAGTGTAGCAGTTCAAGTAGAATTCATTTAGGAAGTGAATGTTAGCTGCCATTAATTTTAACTTGGCTCCTATTTGTAGTTTACTGTAACACTGAAATCTCAACATGAACCTGCTGGAGACAAATAAAGTGAAAATAAAAAAAAAATACTGAAATAGCATAAACCACATTCAGGTACTAATTCATGGTTACCTCCTTCTGATTTAGCTGAGTTATAAAGCTGGAACGCGTCCTTAATCTAATAACACAGTCGTAAACAGTATATTGAACCTGAGTGATGCAAGATTAGGAAAAGAGCAAAAGGTCTGTTGAGGGTGTATAGATAAGTGAGTTGGCAAATGTATGTGGGTGTGGATATGCGGGTTTGAGGGTTTTTTCAGCACTCACCACATGCACATGTTGGTTTTTCTCAGACTTTCCCAACTGGTGGAACTTGTAGGGACTGATATCGATGAGAGATGACACATGGCCATGATAGGCACTGTAGGAAGAGCACAGTGAACATGAGCAGGTCATGAAATAACTCTGATCATTTTATTTTAAGTGGAACAAGCTGAAAGCAAGCAGCTAATAATGATCTAATGATATCTGTTTCACACCTGGGCAAATTTTAAAACCTAGCTACAAGGATATATTTCATATAAATACTAATGGCCTGCCTAATGTGGTTCCTGGATACAATACATAAAACTGTCATTGCTTATCATTATGACTAATAGCTGACACAGCTTTCCTGTGTTCGGCAGATCACAGACAATACTTGGTAGAGTTAATGAGTAAGCTGACAGCTCAGCACTTCTATGAACCTGGTTACTCTTTGCGTATGTAGAGAGAAAACAGGCAGAGATGGAGGGTAGTATTGACTTACTTATCCAGTGTGATGATGTCTTTGTGGCCAGTGTACTGCAAAGCCAATCTTAAGGCCAAGTCATTGGCCTCAGAGCTAAAGGTCAAGGGGTAAGAAGTCATTTTAGATACTGAGTCGTCATGAAAAAAATATGTTCAGTCAGAACAGTCTAAAGGTCTGTTCCTTTCAACAAAACATTAGTACATTTTCTTTTAACTCAATAACCTTAACCCCAGAAATTATTTACTTATGTATAAAAGGATGTGGCTTCATGCCAGTAAAATTAGAATGGGTATAAAAAGGTCTGCATTCGCCTGTTAAAATGGCAGCTATTCGTGATGTAAACAGAAAAAAGAAAGCCAAACTTGCATAAGTGTGCACACCCTTTTATAACTGTGATAGTGTTCAGAATCTACCACCCAAACCCATCTACCAAATACAAACCCCATTTCCAGAAAAGGGACACATTCTAAAAATGCAATAGAAACTGTAATTTGTTAATTCACTTGAAGCTTTATTTAACAGACAAAGGATAAAGAAAAGATTTTCAATGTTTTTAATGATGAATTTAATTAAGAAATTATTGCCTGCAACACACCCAAAATAAGTTCTCTTTTAAATAGACTTTTTAGTTATTTGGGAATACTACCCAAACAATACCACCTGAGAGCTTAATGGACATTTAGCAGCTGTTTCCACCTTTGGCCTTCATGCACTGAGATTCCCCTGACTCCCTGAATCTCCCTGAAAGACCTAAAATCTTTGCAATCTTGTCTTTGAACTGACTAACTATTCTCTCATGAAGTTTGGCACAAAGTGGTGAACCACGACCCATCCTTGCTTGCAAACACCAAGCCTTTGGTGGATGTTAGTTTTGTACTGTTACCAGTTAAAGTGCTAATTGTGGCACCGTCTTGTGTTATGGGTGTAACTTTTTTAGTTCTATTTTGCCTCTGTCCCAACATTTTTTGATTGAATTAGTTTTGCCAATGAAAACACTGAAAAGTGTTTTCTTTACATTTATCAGTTAAATAAAAGTTCAAGTGATTTAACAAATTACAGTTTTTATGCCATTTATAGGAAGTGTCCCAACTTCCTATAGGGTTTGTACTGACTGGATGTACCACATAGAACTGCATACAATGACTGTCCCATAAAGTGAAAAATGCATTGAAATAAAATATGTAATTTGCAGTGACCTTGTGCCTTTACACCACAAGATATTGGCTAGTAAATTGCAAAAAACTTGAAACATTATTCACTAGGTGGCACTATGCCACAAATGACCTATAATGAGCTAGGGTAATACAACTGTTAGAGGACAACGTACCAAATAAAGTTCATTATTTTTTGCATTAGTTTTTGTGGTATTGCAAAAAAAAGTGCTTTGAGCCTACCCCAATTCAGGGGACACTAGCACGAAGTGCAACACACCTATGGATGCAAAACATATTTTTCTTATCAGACATGTGAGGCTATAGCCATACCAAGTGACAGGTGCATTGGCAAATCTAAGTGTATGATAGAGTCTAACAAAAATTGGTGGGAAAATAAATGGTAAAAGTAAAAGAAGAAAACAAACTTTGACAAAACATGGCCGTCAGTGCTATCTGGGGTAGTCAGTTATCATACACTCATCATCAATTAAAGTGTCTGATTAACTCATAACGTACAGCTGTTCCTAAAGGATCTTCCTGAAATCTTCTTGTGAACATGTAACTAGAAAAGCTCTAGAAAAGAGCTTACAAAGCAGATAAGGGATCTCATGGAATCCCATGGAACACTGTAAAGACTATAATCAACAAGGGGGAAAAGCTTAGCACAGCAGTGACACCTGTCTAAAATTGATAACTGGTCAGGATGGCGGTCAGGTTGGCTGCCAAGAGGCGTACAGCAACATTAAAAAACTGCAACAATTTCTGGCAAGCACTGTCTACTCTAATCTCCTGAATTCTTCGTATGTCTGGGCTATAGGGTAGAGTGGGAAAATGGTGACAAATTGGAAGACTTTTTTAAAACCTTTTTAAAATAATAATAATAATAAAAATAAATAAATAAATAATAATAATAATAAAAATGTATAATAATACATCCAATCTATTTATATTATGTGTAATTAGATATGTTGTAATACCAAACATCACAAAAACAATGCCATCTTTGAAGCATGGAGGAGGCAGCATCATGCCTTGGGGCTGTGTTTCCTCAGCTGGAACTGGGGCTTTAAGCAAGGTAGAGGGAATAATGAATAGATCCAAATACCAGTCAAGCCTGGTGCAAAATTTTAAGGCTTCTGTTAAAGCGTTTAAGACAAAGAGGAATTTCACCTTTTAGCATTACAGTGACCCGAAACAGACCTCCAAATCAACAAAGGAACAGCCTAGGAATGTCCAAGATAGAGTCCAGGTTTAAATCCAACTGAAACTCTGTGGAAATGAAGAGGGCTGTGCACAAGAGATGCCACTCTGACAGAGTTTGAGGTTAGAATTCTTTCACAAGGCAAAATGACAACATATTGCCAAACTGATATGACAAACTGGTTTACTCTTGCCAAAAAAGACCGAAGGCGAAGATAAAAATCTAAAGGTGCTTGAACTTACAAAAGTGGAAAGGTATTACAAATGTAGAAAACATTCTCTTTCTGACAGTGATTGAAAGTGAATCTATTGTGCCTCAGGATTTCTTAGTCCTGTGACAGCATATGCGGTTTTGAATAGTTTCCACACTTTTAAATGATTCAGGGGAAAAAACCCAGATTGATTAATACTTTCTTACAGTAATCAATTTACACACAGCTGTGCTACTCTATAACCACCTTATCTAAAATGTAACCTTAGCCCTGTCTACCAGTTTGAGCTTGTCAGAATATTTCTAATTTTGTCAGAGTATTTCTGCAATGAACACACTATTTTTTTCTTATAATCTGTTTTCCAGAGAAATGAATGGGTAAAATCCTGTGTTTGTGTTTAGAGTAGTGATTTAATGTTGCTAGTTATGCATCTCTATATTGGATAGAGTCATCTTCTCTACTGTATGACCTGCACATGTTTACAGTACTGTGTTTAGCTGTCTCAGAGCTGGCACAGCATTTCTTTGGTCTCTCGTTGGAGAGTCTATTTTTGGACTAATGCTGTCTGGCCTCTTGATTTCACCCAGCACATGTATGTTATAGCAAGTGCCTGACACTTGAACCCTGAACGATTACAATTTCTTTGGCCAAAGTCATTTTCAAATTGAAAACAGAATTACTTGTGTGTATATGTACTGTGCTTTATAACAACAATACATAATAAACAGATTCACAGAACATTCACAGGTTATATAAGGACAAATGAGCAAACAAAATCTGTTTTTTGTCTCCTGAACAAAGCTACGTCAGTGCTTCATGACCATATGTTGGGAATGGATATTCAGCATGTCAAAGAGCTGCAGGCTCATAACACAATCTCATGACACTGCTCTCATGGCAGGTGAAGACTTACCCTGAGTTAGTAAAGTAGCAGACTGAGAGCTGTTCAGGCAGCGTGGCTTGGAGGCGTTGTGCGTATTGGACAAGGTTGTCATGAAGGAAGCGTGAGTTAGTGTTCAAGAGCTCCATCTGCTTCGCTCCAGCATGAACGACTTCTGGGTGGCTGTGACCCACTAAGGAATCAAAATAACAAAACTTAAATATTCAGGGTAATATTTCTACCACTGATACTGTAAAAAATAGTTTGCTTGAGCCATTTTAAATAAAGAATACACACAAAAGGTATTTACTTCCCTCATCTTCTACCAGTCTGAACTTTTACACTGAGTACATTTTGTAAACATACTCCTGTTATCTGCAGAAATGACTATAACATATGCAGGGCAAAATAAGTGCAATGCCTTGTGCATGTACCGTGGGCGACATTGTTGATGCAGTCCAGGTACTGCTCGCCTTTTTCATCGTACATGTACTGACCCCTGGCTCGGACGATCTTGATGGGGTCATGTGTGAAGAAAACCTTGCAGGAGGGACTAAATAGTAGAGACAGAATGGGACCTTTTATTTGAATGAACTAGGCTACATCAATACCAATATCTAACCAGTGATACTATAAGAATAAAAACAATTGGAAATAAGTAGAACTATATATTAAAGCTGAAAAGTGTGAAATCAGCAGCCACTGATCTTTCTGAGAATATCGGCTTTTTGCTCCTGCGTTCTGCCTAAAGCTTACGTTATGCTTAAAAATATCATGACGCCAGGAAAATAACAAAATGCATGTATTTCAACAGCACTAATGTTGAAATGTAGTGTTTTATGCAAAGCAAAAAAAAAAGTTATCAGAAGTTACATTTGGCTCTCATACACTCGAAATGAAGTGTAACAATGACAACTAGCACAGCAAAAAAAATAATTTGCCAGGTCTGAATCAAAATGAAGAAAATAAGACTGGTTTATCATTCTTCGCCTTCTTCACATCCACACTGTACTGTTGGAATAGCCAGTGATTAAAATATACTCTTATAACCTACAGTAAATGACATTTGTATACTTTCATGTACAGAATATGGTTCACAAATCAATACTGTACAAGACGTATCATCATGTACTATAGAATTCATATTACAGATGAGTACTTACCCAATGTGTTTCTTTCTCAGGTCGATGGTTTTCTGCTTACTAAAAATTTCTGTTGCCATTACAGCCGGCTCGGAGAGTGCACAGAATGCAGCAGCTCGCAGTGAGTGGAAAAGAGAGAGAGAGAGAGAGAGAGAGAGAGAGAGAGAGTGAGAGAGAGAGAGAGAGAGAGAGAGAGAGAGAGAGAGAGCGAGAGATCG
>JAOVYV010000042.1:13284649-13295495 GCA_025674545.1 Hassar affinis | reverse complement strand
AGAGAGAGAGAGAGAGAGAGAGAGAGAGAGAGAGAGAGAGAGAGAGTGAGAGAGAGAGAGAGAGAGAGAGAGAGTGACAGAGAGAGAGAGAGAGAGAGAGAAAGAGAAAGCATAGCAGTAGATAGGACAGAAGAACGACTCCTTAAAGTGACTCGATTGGGAGAATCGATTCACCAGCACGAATGATTCAAAAGCCCGCACTCTATTTTTGAAGGCGGATATTCTTTACTGTATTTGCTTTACTTTATGGTTTATAATATAATTCTAATATAATTGTTATTGAGTTAATCGAGGGCCACGAGAGCTATAAATGACCATCTGGGTTATGGATTATAACTAATTGTAGTGTCGTTTACAATTAGGCGATTCATTTCTTAGCGAAGTTCTTAGTGATAACTAACCAACCGACGCTAAATGTGGATAAATATAGGGATCAAATCCAACTATTTTACAGAAGCTTGTCTGCGTTCTGCAATCAGTGAATCGATGCTCAGCCAGGATGATTCAGTGTAACGTATAGATGGAAAGACTCGACTCACTGTGAGTGACTCGACTCACCTAACGCTGTGAGTGTGTGTTGGCCAAAGGTCACGGGTGTGACCCTGGGTCAGCGTCCGGTGTGTTACCGTAGTTCATTGAACTTCATTTTTAAACGCAGTCACTCTATACTGCACTGCTCTAAGGATCAATTCTGAAGTCTGTTCTACAGTAAGAAGAAATAAAAGCACTGCAATAGATGTTGGATATTTGGTGGTGTTTATTTTTTGGCTCAACAGCACTGTCACATAAAATGTACTTGCAATGAATCGAGCCTTTTATGGACACTCATTAACAACATGAGGTGAGTAAAGAAATTAGAAAGTGAACAAGTTTTTTTTTTCTTTTAAATCAGGAAATGAATAAAAGTCAGTAAAAAGAGACAGAGAGAGAGAGAGAGAGAGAGAGAGAAAATTAGCTTGCACATCCATCCAAACATCTGAAAGTGGTGAGAAGGTGGTCCTGGAAGTGGAACTGATGTACTGTCTGTAAAGTTTAATTCTGCTAAATGACCAAAAAAAAAATCCCATACACACTATATGAAATATGATTATTTACAAGAAACCCATCAACACATCATCATAACATTTATCTCATCCAGATGTGTTTTTCATATAAAAAAAAGCCACACACACACACACGCACACAATCAATTAAATTATTGTCTAGTGCTTTCTGGATAAATGACGTAAAAGTAAAAAATAAAGTAAACTAAATAGTGAAATAGAAAGTACTAGACAAAACTTTGGACACAAAAACAGCCGATTAAAAAGTAACCGTTTATGAAAAGTGGAATTTTCAAAACGTCATTATGCCAAGTAAATAAACAACAATAACAAAAAAATGTGTGTATTGAAACAGCACCGATGTTGAAATGTGTAGTGTTTTATGCAAATATTGAAATGAAAACAAAATATAATATGAGAATATGAATTTTTCTCTCATGCATTCAAAATGAAACCAAAGGAATTTGCCACATCTGCATCAACATAAAGGAAATATGACTGGTTTAACATTGAGCCTTCTTCACATCCACACTATACTATGGAATCGCCAGTGCCAACGTAAAAGTGATTAAAATATACTCTTATAACTTACAGTAAAAGGGTGGAATTGACATTTGTAGTCATATACTTAGTATGGTTTACAAATTAATACATACTGTACAAGTAAAGTATAAATTGCACTTTTTGTCTAATGAGCAAATATTTAATCACATACACAGAGTCCATTATACATATAATTATTCTACAATTAACAATAATTATGAGTAAGGTAGTGGGACTATACTACACACAGCCTGTGAATACTGTATGTAGCAAATTCTTATACTTATCAATCCTTTTTTCTTTACTTAAAGAATGAATAACAGCGAGACCAAAGTGACTGTTTAACAATAAGTAAGCAGCCCCGAATAAACTGTGCTGCAGTATGCAAGCGTGTAACCCAACGCTCTGAAAAGATTCAAATGAGTGAAGTTTTGAAGCATTTGAAGCATCGAAGCATGATGAAGCATTACGTCCATTCACGTTGCCTCTCATTTCAGTGCAGAACTTCACCACACGTGAATAATACTGCAAGGTTAAAAAAAAGACCTTCAAAGCTACCTCATGTTACAAGGAATGCCTCTGTTTTCCAGCAATATGCTTAAGTATAAAACAAACATTGCATCGCTTGAAAGTATAAAGGCTAATGCAAATGTTTCAGCTTGAATATAGACTGTATATACAAATACACACAGGAAAAAAAATGAAATTACCCAGCACCCTTTCAGAAATGCCAGTACGTAATCAGTCAAAGGCAACTGCTCCGTCAAACACAGTGTAGCTTAAGTGTATATATGACTGTCATCACATGGTTAATGCAATTCTGCAGGGTTGCATTTCTCAAACTTTCCAACAGCTCTGGAATGTTATAGCACATAACACTGATGACAGACAACATTAAAAGAAAAAAAGTTTTAGAGATTAAAAAAATACTGTCAGTGCTGCCCCTAGTGATTGCTGGAACTTTGACTGAATTGGAAACATTTCTGTAAATCAACATTTGTGTAATTTACATGAAAGACAATGCAAAAATATTTTTGGCACACATTATAGAAATAAAACACCTTCTCAAATGACATTCGGAGTGATGACTAACATAACTGCTAGTGTCTGAAAAAAAAGGCACTCCTTAAAAGCTGTCAAAGATTACAGGGGCATGGACACACATTTCATTTAAGCTTTGACATGCAGGAACCATAAACCATAAAAACACCACAAAGTGTTATCAACTGCTTCTGACATATAGGAACAGAATGTCTTTTTTTTTTAAATGATTTCCTCAGCTGTTATATTGTACATTTCAGAAATTCATCATTCTGTGTGAAACATTTTTTCAAAATACAAAGTAAATGCTTACAATAAGGGAATGGCAATAACTGAATAGCAAGACTTGAGTCACGATATATAAAAGAAACCTATTTTTTAAAAGAAATGCAGCCGCGTCATCCTTAGTAGATCCCATCGTGTGTCCCGTTTCAGAGGAATACAGGGACGCCATTCCTGAAGATGGGACAGGTGTTAGAAACCTCCATCCTTTTGCACACACACACTCCAGTAAAGTGCATTTAGATCGGAGTTTCTGATCTGCCACCTGACCCAGGTTAAGATGAAGACAGTGCAGCAGACGCCTTTTTCTTCCACTCGTCCTGTGATTACGGTTCGTTGTTGTGGTGCATAAGTCACGGCGCTCAGAGAGTGAAATCCAGAGGTGCTGAAGGAACTGACCTCTTTACAATAAAGGAAACCAATAATCTCATTCTACCTCCATTTAAAAGACTCTCTCAGGCCACCAGCCAAGGTGTGACTCCCTTGAGAAGATGACAAAAATGAAATTAAACCCCAGGGCTAATCATTCCTTATTAGACAAACAGCTGGTTAGTGCTCTGCAGAAGCCAAAGCATAGTGATCAACAGCACAATGTGATATATACATGCTTATTTTAGGTTGTGTGGACAGTCTTTAGTCTTTTGAGCTGGTAGTACAACATGATGGGGTGATAGATATTTAGATAGGGAGCAAGTCCTGATCTCTCCATCACCTCCGCTTTCTCTTCCACCTTTTCCTTGCACCTCATTAGTCCATTTCTGTATCCACTCTTATCCCAAGGACCATGCAAACCTGTCCTTGCGTTCAAGAGTCTCTTGGTGGGTCTCACACACATGATATAAACTCCACAATGCTTATGTGAATGACACACGCCGCCATGACAGCACAAGGATAAGCAGAAGCAGCTGGGTGTGGTGAGGCTGATGATCTTTTCGCTTTTACCCCACAGTGTACACACATATTTATATTAAGATTCCATTTATATTCTTCTTCACAATTCAAAATACAAACTATAAATACAATAATGAAGCATTATTTACAAATTCCATGCGGTTTGAGTTAGACTGTTCACTGTAAGAGAATCACAAAAAGGGATGTTGTAAGATATAAGACACGGTCAAAAGCTCAGAGTTAACATCACACTCATGGGTTACGTGTTACTCATGTGTGCATTTTAAACCCCATGCAGTTTTACAGGAGCAGGGCAGCACACAGACTAATATTGTGCTTAGACTTTAACTGGTATTGTAACATACAAAACAACAGAGCTTCGATACTTACCTTCTGCCAGCAGCCAGGCATTGGTAATCCATCTGGCCCCTATTGTGGAAAGGGATAAGAAAATGAAACAGTTAGTGCTTTTTTATGTTTTTAAACCATATTAAGCGATTTTCCACCACATTTATCTCTATTTATTATCTAGGTTTCCAAAACTATTAGAAAGTTTTCTTTTATCAAGGACACACAAACGTCTGGTGCATGCAATAAGAAACATAAGATGTAACATTCACACATGTAACAAACAGGTAAATCCAAACTCTATCAAGGCAATGTAGAGCATATGGTCTCTTCTAAAAAAATAAAAAATAAAAAAAGCAAACCCAAATAAAGGCAAAATAAATGTTTGGCAATAAAGTGCATGTAACGTAGGAAGAAAGTAGGAAGAACATAAAACCCATTAACCTACCACAATATGGATACATATAAGAGCATCACTAGGTAGATTAGGGTTTACAAAAGAGTCAAAACTTTAAAATGATGCAGGTGGAGCCAAGGGATGAATATATCCTTATTTCTGCTGTGCCCAACTGGAACAGGTAGAGGATAAGTAGGAGTATGAAGACTAGACCCATGCTGCTAGTGCAATGAATGTCATGCAGTTTCAAGTTATGGGCCACAGGTTAGTCAGTGTTGGTTATAGTGTCTAAAAACTCTGATATGACTAATATTCTGCTAAATGGAATATACACTGCCTGGCCAAAAAAAAAAAGGTCAACACCTGGATTTAACTAAGCAAATAGGTAAGAGCCTCCCATTGGATAATTACTGCATGGGTGATTATGTTTCAGCTGGCAAGTTATTTAACCCTATCTGATGCAGTGAGTAGCTTCTCATTTATTAAACAACCATGACGAAAGACACATCCTGTGGCCATGGAAAAGATGTTCATCTGTTTCAGAACGGTCAAATTATTATAACGGTCAAATCTCATGCATCAAGCAGAGAAAACATCTAAGGAGACTGCTGAAACTACTAAGAAATGCCCAATGCATTATTTAAAGTGGAAGGTCAGTGGGGAAACATCATCTTCGAAGAAGGAATGTGGTCGGAAATAATCTTGAATGATCGCGATCGGTGAGCACTTAAACGTTTTGGTGAAATCAAATCGTAGAAAAACAAAAGTAGAACTCAGGGAAATGTTTAATAGTGAAAGTTAGAGCATTTCCATATGCATAATGCGAAGGGAAGTCAAGGGATTGGGACTAAACTAAAGCTGTGCAGCCACTAATTAGTGAGGCTAACCGGAAAAACGGCTTCAATTTGATAGGGAGCATAAACATTGGACTCTGGAGCAATGGAAGAAGGTCATGAGTCCAGATTTACACTGAACAAGCATGTGGGGGCATGTGCTATGATCTGGGGTTGCTGCAGTTGGTCAGGTCTCAGTTCAGCAACATTATGTGCCCAAAGAATGAGGTCAGCTGACTACCTGAATATACTGAATGACCAGATTATTCCATAAGTGGATTTTTTCTTCCCTGATGGCACAGCCATATTCCAAGATGACAATGCCAGGATTCATCAGGCTCAAATTGTGAAAGTGTGGTTCAGGGAGCATGAGACATCATCATTTCACACATGAAGTCCAGACCTGAACCACATTAAGAATCTTTGGGATGTGCCAGAGAAGACTTTGCGCAGTGGTCCAAATCTCCCATCATCAATACAAGATCTTGGAGAAAAATTAATGTTGTGACATTGCAGAAGCTTGAGGAAATGATGCCACACTAAACGTGTGCCATAATCAAAGCAAAAGGCGGTCCAATGAAATATTAGAGTGAGTGACCTTTTTTATGGCCAGGGAGTGTGTATACATTTTTACCAATACAGACTTAATTTCAGAGTGACAAGGAAAAGGTCTTAATCGGAAGGGTAGCGGCAGAGGCAAATGTTAAAGATGAAAAGAAATTGCCATTGACATTCTATGTACATGGCTGATGAATATAATATTGTGCATCTTGGCTTTGCGTGCATGTTCTGTTATTGGGAAGCAGAATGATCTAATAGTTTATGCAGGACTGATAAATGCTGTGCTACTAAATTATGAAAGCAATGCACAAAACAAAGAAATTTAAAGCAGTTAAGTATGTGATAAGTAAAACATGCATGGTATATATCAGATGGATGGGTAACAGCGGAACTTGCATTTTCCCTCTAATAAGCCAGTCAGGCACGTTGGCGAACAGGCTGGCAGCTTTGGAATTATGCCACGAACGCATGTGGGAGCCATGCCATAGTGTGGACATAGAGAATGATGGCATGCACAGGAGAGGATAGGAAAAGAGGATACTGTACCAATTGGCACGGGGCATCCAGCCCATCCAGACCAGGCTGGCCTGGCTCGCCCTTTTCACCCTTAAAGCCCCGGAAACCCTGTGTCATAGAAAGGGAACTGGGAGTGTTACTGGGATAGAGGCTGCAGGCGCCCTTCCGGCCTCTCGCTGTGAGGGCACGGCACAGGGCAGAGAGGAGTGGCCTGGCACTGGCTGGCAACCACTTTTACCTCCTTTCCATTTTCATTTCCATTTATAGTGCAACAGACAGGCTGTGATCCAGATATTTTGCATACCTAAACACTG
Source organism: Hassar affinis (assembly GCA_025674545.1). NCBI lineage: Eukaryota > Metazoa > Chordata > Actinopteri > Siluriformes > Doradidae > Hassar > Hassar affinis. Next base: position 13,288,726 of record JAOVYV010000042.1, on the reverse strand, counting down.
TGGTTGACAGTATGGAAAGCAAGACACCAATAAAGGCATAAGCACACACTGCAGAGGGATACGGGTTGCCAGATTGTGCATAGGGTCACTCCTCCCTGAGGGTTTCAGCTTCCTTAGATCACGGGGAGGTTTTCCAGCCCTCAGCTGGCACATACCAATGGGCAGGGTGCATCTAATCCAGGGGCACCCTGTTCTCCTTTCTCCCCCTTAGGCCCTTTTTTGCCCTTCTTTCCCTTCTCCCCCTGTGGACACAATGGTGTGATCAGCTGGAGAAATTTTTTTTCCAAAGTAAATGTGACCGATGTTAAGACAGGTCATTTTCTATGTATATGTACAGTATATGTATATTATATGTCAGTGTTATTAACGTGTTTATAAAACTAAATATATTGATGAAGGAAAGGTAACATTTATGGGGAAAAATGTAGGAGAACCTGCAAACCCACACACAATTGGTCTGCATTCAGTTTAATTAAAGATGAGGTTTATGTCAGTTAGGATAAAGCTATCATCCAGTAAATGAAAGGATGTTAGATAGGGATAGGATATCAGAAAGGAGGAACCAGGGAGTCTATATCTGCAGGTGAAGGGAGAAGGAATGATGAGTCTCACAGGCCACAAGGGAAGAGAAAGTGTGGGGAAGACACCCCAGATCCCAAAAGCACATCTTATGTACACATAAAATCACACAGCAAAAACAAACAAACAAACAAAAAAAAACGGTATCCCTTTTTTCAAATCCTCATACTTGATAGTCTGTATGTTTTCATGCTTTATGGTAAAAAAAAGTCTTATATAAACATGGACAATAAATTACTCCATGATTATATTTTAAGTTGATTGGTATTTTTAAATGGTGATGGACATTTGTTTTGGTCCAAATTATAGAAAACAATGAGGAAAAAGATGAATATGGAGATTCATGAATTTAAGCCTTGTGAAGCTGGAAGAATTCTCAGGAAATATGCCATATACACCCACTGTCCACTTTATTAGGAACACCTGGCAGCTCAAACCAATCAGGCCATTTTCCTCTTATCAACAAGCCGTTTCCACCCACAGAACTGTCACTCACTCAGTGTTTATGGTTTTTCCCACCAGTTTGTGTAAACTCTAGAGATTCTGTTGCATGTGAACATCCCAGTAAATGATCATTTCTGAAATACTCAAACATGCCAATGGTTAGTCACGCAGATCACACTTTTAATTCATTCTGATATTTGATGTTAACATTACCTGCAGTTTTTATCTGCATGATCTTTTGCTGCCATATGATTGGCTGATTGGATAGCTGCATGATTGTGTACATATACAGGTGTTCCTAATAAAGTGGACTGCGATGTTTAAAGTATCTACAACTGTCTACAAAGGGATACAGTTTTCCTAAAATTGATTTACTACATATAAACAAGGCATCTTTCTTCACAACTAGCTGTGGTTAAAGGTCCTGTCCTTATCTACCCAGCATGTCATGGAATCTGACCTTAGTGGCACAAAGGCTTAGTGGAAAAAATCTTCAAGGCACTATTTCTTATGAAGATAAAACACTTAGATATGCTATCAATAGCTTTCAGCATATTTCATAATAGTAGTTCTTTAAGTACATGGGAAATAGTCAAATAAACAAAACTTTGTCAGCTTTGAGTTTATATATTTATATAAAAGAACACAAAAACCTCTTCATATTGTACCAGGTGCCTGGAATCTCCTTTGTAATCTCTACATCTTTACTACAGTATAAAAAGTTCAAAAAGAATTTAAATGAAATGACATTAAATTAGCAAAATGTTGCTTATTACTGTCAGTGAAGGATGTCTAACACATTCCATGACATATAAACATGTATAAAGTTTCCCAGTGTCAGTCAGGTGATAAAAAGCTAGGTTAGGTAGAAGAAGTTCAGCAGTGAAATGATCAGCATGCATGAGAGAGATGAGAGGACAAGCTATAGGAAATGCAGATTTAAAAGTCAGCAGCTATTCCTGCTGTCAATGGACTATCTCGGAAATATTTATTTTTGGTGTTGGACTAGATTTAATCAAATCATAACCCAGGATATGTTTTTGCTGTTTGTTTTTAAAGTTAGCTTGGGTGATTATGTGGTGTTATAATGATGTGAAAATGAAATGTCGAATGGTAAATTTTATTATCAGATCTATCATATTTTGATTAACTTTGAGCATGCTCTTTGGGTTCTCCGGTTTCCTCACACTGTCCAAAAATGCTGGTAGATGGATTGGCTACACTACAGTTCCTGTATATGTGAGTGTGTATGGTGCTCTGCAGTGGGCGGGTGTCTCATCCAGGGTGTATTCCTGCCTGATGCCCACTGTTCCTGACCTGGACAAAGTGGGTACTGAAGAAGAATGAATGAATCGAGAGCATGCTTATAAAAGCTTATAAAAGGGGATTAACTATTTAATGCCATGTTGAGCATATGGCAGACAAAAGACTTTGTACTGCAATGCTTAAATAACAGTTATACCTTACGGTAATGTGTAATATCATTGCCAATATGCAATCCCATCCCTAAGATAAGCTTTCATGGTCCATTGACACCAGATCTTCTAAGTAAGGTTTGCTGACAGATTCCCTGAGCACACTTATCTATGTCATGGTCACCTTTTCTCCTCTTTCCCCCACGTCGCCCTTCTCTCCCCTTAAGCCTGGTAACCCCTGCAAAATACAACTTCAAATAATTACACATGCCTTGAGGCCTACCTACTGAGGACTGCATAACTTGAGTGACAGAATGCTGTAATGAAATCAAGGAACAGCAAAACAAAAAAAATGTCTTAGCAGCAATGCGGAATTTCCACTCACATCCAAACCAGGTGTCCCAGCAGCACCCTGAGGGGGAAAGAAAATTTCTTAAACCAAAATCCAACTAAATATTTCTTCATGCATTGACTTGACTACTGTTGTACAAAGAAGTACCAGAAAAACTGGTAGAGCCTATGCAAAATACATAGCAATGCCGCCTATGCAAGTCATTGGTTGTGCCTGGCAGTGTGTATATAAAGCGATAGACATCTATGGAATCTTCTAGAGCTGTTTCCACTGTGAGAATAGTAATTTATCACAATTTTGCAATGTTCAACATGCTTTGGTATACATGCTGGTATCGAAGGCTTCGAAAGTAACTTTGAAAGTTTTTCTGGTACTTCAGAGTATTGTCAGTAGTTTTTACTGGGTTTTCTTAAAAATTTAAACTTACAGGTAATCCATATGGTCCTCTCGGCCCCGGTTCACCTACAGCACCTTTCTCACCCTGTGATATGTAAATGTATAATGTTTAATTAAAAGATATGTATTGAAAAAAAACTTGATCTTTCTACATAAAAATACTAAACACTAAACAGTAAAGCAGTCAAGTCAATATTGGTGTGACAGCCCTTTAATTAGACAGGCCAATAAGGTTTTCTAAGTATCTTGGCCACGTTTCTTCTGAAGATTGTCAAACCTTGCTTCTGCTTTTACAGATAAAACCCTATAGCCTGTTTCCATACAATTGTTTTGTTTGATAAGTAGTCTATTACGTCCACTATCCACTTTTTTCTGACTCTGAATGTAGTCATAAATTAAACATCTAAGAGAGTTTGAGAATTTATTGTTAATAGCAAGCACTCAAATAAAAATAGTGCCCTTTATTGAGGATGAGCATCGTTCAAACTTAACAAAGAGCAGATGGGTTAAAATAAAGTTAAATCTTTATCTTAATATAGATGACAAGCTTCACAAATCTTGCTGCTTCACAAATGTCTACAACATCTGTGAAAGGTAACCAATGCAGCATATCTTACAGAGTAATCAGTCATTGGTATTAAGGCTAAAATCTACCAAATGTTGCATTTTTTTTATGGTACATACAGGGGTTAGACAATGAAACTGAAACACCTGTCATTTTAGACCACACTAATTTATTAGTAAATAATACAGCGTCAATTCATCTTGGGAATGACATATACAAGTCCTGCACAGTGGTCAGAGGGATTTTAATCCATTCTTCTTGCAGGATAGTGGCCAGGTCACTACGTGATGCTGGTGGTGGAAAATGTTTCCTGGTATGCTGACATT
>JAOVYV010000042.1:13253348-13269744 GCA_025674545.1 Hassar affinis | reverse complement strand
ATGTAAATAGTCATGAAAATAAAGAAAACGCATTGAATGAGAAGGTGTGTCCAAACTTTTGGCCTGTACTGTATATTATATAAACAGAATTCTAATAAGAAAAATCACAATAATGCATTTTGTAAAAATATGAGTTTGGTCTTTGAGCCACATTTGGCTGTTTTACCTTTTGCCCACTCCGTCCTGGTTCGCCTGGTTCACCCTGTAATACAGAGTTAAACCAAAAGGCAAATGATGGCATTAATGAAACAGTCATGAGTGTGCTAACCAAATAAAGAAACAAACTGATGAATACATTTCCTGAAGTAAACGTTACCTTGATGCCATTAGCAGAAGACCCTGCATCACCCTGAGGATAAAAAATCAAAATAGTTTAAATTGCAAACACCAAGAAAATGTTTTTGCATTTGCTGACCGTAGAGCCGTTTAAACATTCAGTTCCTGTTTTCTTTCATGCAGGTAATCCATAAATGTGTACGAGTTCTCAAATTATTACAGACTGCCTGCCCTGATAGTGATGATTGAGCACAGGCAAAATGTTTCCTTATTTAAGTGTAATAAATCTACTTTACGTAAGAGCACATGATAGCACGATTTATTGTGTAAACTCATTTGGAATTTTCAGCTATTCAGAAAGTGTTGGATAGCCAGATAGTCTACAAGTTAGCACATATCTGCTAAACCACTCACTCACTCCCTCACTCACTTCTAAGCATCTGTGTACAGTTAAGTTTGTTTTTTCAGACCCAGCAAATGACAAACACCAAGTATTGTTATTGCTGAGTTAAATCGGGGTGCGAAAGCTGGCACAGCTGATACGCAGGTGGGATGGAAACTCTGTTCTGCTAGACAATAACTGTTCTGTCTAAGTGACACATTGCCTGAGAACGCAATGTGTCATCAAACGCTGGAGCAAACATTATTTATGATTATAGTAAGACCATCATGCTGTAAGAAAAAATGCTCGTAAAACAAATACATTATTTTATACTAGGTAATAGAAATAGAACTAGAGTATTAAATGGCAGTGAGTGAAGGCGTATCCTAAAATGTGCAGGTGATCAATGAGACAAGCTATACTGTGTTTATAAGGGTGTATAATGCATATAAATGGCCAATAAGCAGTTTATCTACAAACAGCTCCTTGTTCAGTCACCCAACACTGGTAGCTTGGCAATATTCAGATGCAACTTCACAACTTTCTGATCAGTAATCCAAACCAGTAACCACTATGATCACCTAAATGGTATATAAGCAAACTTTAACAAGATAAATGTTTCTACAGGCAGAGTCCCTGGTTGGATTTTAAGATCTGTTAATGTCTGTGTGGAATTGCATATTGTCCCAATGGCCAAGGGGATTTCTTCCAAGTTATTCAATTTCTTCTTCCTTCCCAAAAAACATGCTACTAAGTATATTGGTGATTCTATGTGTAAATGAGTGTGTGTATTTAATGCCCTGTGATGGACTGACATCCCATATAGCATGCAATCCTGCCTAACATTCAGTGTTCACAGGATAGGCTGTGGATCCACCATGACCCTGAACAGGATAAAGAGAAATCACTGAATATGAATTAGTAAGTGGAAGTTTCTATTTTCTGTGCAAGCTGGTTATGTATCATGCCATTGGCTCCTGATTATGGTAGTATGCCACCATAATCTGCCAGCAGATGTGGAGATGCATTAATTAGTGAATTTTATGTGAAATGTGTCCCTTTTTAAGTGCCTATTTGCTTGGAAAGCAGAGTATAATACTTCAAGGTCTGTCAATATATTGAGACATCTTTTTGACAATTCCAAAAAAAGACTATTTCACACCTATAACTTTAATTTATTAATCATACCATGCCTCCTGATGAAGATGAAGTAATATGAGCTTGCCAGTAATGCATAACAACAACAACAATAATTCAATCAGTATGAATATCTGAGTCTGAATTTGCAGTCCATTTCTCTGATTCATGCAAGCGTTAGCTTTAAAGCCTGTTCCTGCTCCGACAAACTACTTTTTACAAACAGTCAACAGAATTCCTTATGAATGTGACACATTCTCTCTTGTATAGGATGAAAGTGGGAATGATAGTTTATAAAGCCTGCTTTTGATTTAAGAAGCAACTGATCTCTTTATTGTTTTGTTCTAAAACAAAACTAATATTGTCCATTGTTTCAGGCCAAACACGATAGTATCAATAACTCAAAAGAGATCTTTTCATATGAAAAGCATTACTGCAGTGAGGATATTTTCATGCTTTGTTTGCTTTTATTGTGGTTTCTATATTGTCATCATGGGTTTCAATTCATCAGAAATTGCCCACAAGTGATTTTTTTAGTTGAGTAAAAATAAGTAAAGAAAAGGAAAAAAATTGTGCGTGATTTATGTATGTCAGTTCATAAGTACGCACCCTGTTGATTCAGAGAGAGAGAAAAAAGAAAAAAATGCACTTCTTCAAGCATATTTGGGAAGGTTCAAGGTTCTTAGTATCGCTGACTTTAAAGTTTCTAGATTTAACCTTTTTTTTTCTATGAATTATGTTGCGGCCTATTGATGTGTTGCTATTTTACATGGGGAAATATTGATATTTCTACTACTGTAAAGCTCCTTCTGGAGCTTTACAGTAGTAGAAATATCAATATTTCCCCATGGTATAGCATTTTATAATCTGGTTACCTCCTATAAATAAAGTGAATTAAAGGTGAAAACTGCACTTGCAAAAGTATTGAAAACTGCAAGACTTTTCTGATGGCAATGCAGGTGCAACATTTTGATAGTTGGTATCTGACTACAGACTGAATTAATTAGGCTCATGTCCTTTTCACTATGCCACTTTGCTATCAAAGACCCTGATAAGCTGTGACCTTCACTGTCTGAGGAAATCATACTTGGCTAGGAAGGATTTGGAGCTGTTTAGGCAGCCTGAGTAACATTTATTAAACTGGCTCTTTACCCAATGTGATCTTTGCAGGGCGACTTCTTTTTTCATATATTGTAATATATTTTGCATTACTTAAAGCAGAGATAGGCAACAATCTGTCTTGTGTTGCTTTTATTGCCAGAATTCAACCACAGAGACATACAATGGGTTTTCCCAGACCGCTATACATCTGACAGAAGGCTCCTGCGTCTGAACACACAGTTCTCTGTCAAACATCCTGGAGGGAAGCAGCAGGCAGTTTTAGTGGAGTGTATCTTTTTTTTTTTTTTAAATGGAACAACAGAAATAAAATGTGTGGCCAATAACGATCACTAGGAGAGAGTTTAATGATCCTCTGGGATGTGATGTGCCAAAGGGGAACAGAGGGCAGCAGATGATTAGTGCTGGTGGGAAAGTCAGGGAGTGAGAGCGGGAAGGCTGGGCCCTCTGCCTGCTGCTGAATTTGAGTTTCCACATGCGTTCTGCATTCAGAAGTTGCTGAGGAATGCACGCCCTGGGTTTTATTAGAGTCATTAATGAGAGTGCACAAGGCATGCTTAATTTTTGCATTTTCTGCTAGCCATAAACTGGATTACCAGTTACAGCTGGATATCACTAAACAGCTCAGCCCATGTATGCTACCACATTCACGGCTTGTCATTTAAATTTTACATGGATGCTTGTGTATCCAAATGCGTTCTGGTAGATGGATATTTCAAGCTGAACTTGACAATAAAGTATTAAATATAAAAACATCTCATTGTTTCAAGCTATTTTGTCATTTAGTGTTGTATATTTGTTATTTGGCATGTAGAAGAGTGACTTGTCTCATTACCTCTGCCAAAGAGGTTGTTTTCAGTGTGGTTTGTCTTTTTGGTTCGTCTGTCTGTATGCTGTCATCAGCATTTCACAGAAAAACTACGTGGCCGATTGTCATGAAACTTGGCAGAAGGGTGTAGTTTGGGCCAAGGAAGAAACTATTACATTTTGGAGTGGATCCACTTCATGGCATGGATGCAAATATTATTTTTGCACGATCGGGCAAAAATGAACTGGGTTTGTTGGGAATGCGTGATCCTATTGTGAACTGAGTTTGTCACGCATGTCCGTAGCTGTTTTAAAAAAAAGACCATCGAAGTCATTCAATTAAGACCAAAGATGACATTCAATTGAACAAGAAGAGCTTCCATTGCCATGCTTTTGTGCATTCTAACACTGCATTTTGACTTTGACTTTGACATGCAGGGAAATTGAAACTGTCCTTTTGCTGGGTAGTGTGAAAAATCACTGAGAAACTTACATTTACATTTACATTTACATTTTACATTTACAGCATTTGGCAGATGCCCTTATCCAGAGCAACTTACATTTTATCTTATTTACACAACTGAGCAGTTGAGGGTTAAGGGCCTTGCTCAGGGGCCCAACAGTGAAAGCTAGACTGTGGTGGGATTTGAACTTACAATCTTTGGGTCAGTAGTCCAACTTCTTAACCACTGAGCTACACTGTCCCTTCTATATAGACTATATAGACTATATAGTCTACCAAAACTTAAAAAAAAGAGACTCATCCAAATCTTTACTAAAGCCAGTAGTAAAACAAGTTTAAAAGCAATCAGTGCTTGTAGAGGGACAGCACATTCTAAAACAAATTACATTTACAAACACTGTGTAGCCAAACCTGACCATCACACCCATATGTGACCTTTCCCTAAACTGTTCACAATTGTATATAATGTCTTTGCAAACTAACATTACAATTTGCCTTCGCTGGAAGTAAGGGGGCAGCAGTACCTGACTTCACTAATACTCTTGTGGCTAAATGGGGACACATTACCCATAGCCACTCTCCAAAATCTACTTGAAAGCCTTCCCAGAAGAGTGGAGGTTCTTGTAAGAGCAAAGAGGGACTAAATCTGGAATGGGATGTTCAAAGAGCAAATAGGGTTTTTGAGTCAGGCGTTCACAAACTTTTGTCCATATGGTATGTGTATATATAAACTGTTTAAAAATGCCAAAAAAGACACTCATGTGAATGATCTTCAGAATAAAGTTAGGCAATCCTTTTGCTCATTCCTGGAAATTTGCTGATCACTTAAACTCACTTAGGTGTGCTGATTCATTTTTAAGAGTTTAACTGATTACATTTTGGTGGTGACAGCATTTGTATGAGCAAGAGGAAGATACAAATAGTACTATACAGAATCTTACAGGATTAGAGTCGAGTCTTGGAGGTGATTCTGGTCTTGAGATGTTTTCTGTATTGACTTAGACTCACTTAATATTGTCTTGGTCTCGAATGAGAATATCTGTACATAATGTTCATGTTGTCTTTTCTTTTCCAATACACAGTGTTTCGCAACGTAGCCTAATCATTGGTGGAATGCATGAATGAAGTCAACTATCTGAAGTCATGGTATTGAAAATGTTTTGATAATTTTAATCTGGACTCAGTATCACTTCTTATTTGGACTCAATTCTGGCATAGACTCAGCTCCCTTAAGACTCAGTCTTGACTTGATATTGGCTAGTGCTGGTCTTGGACTTGTCTCAGGCTTTGCATGTGTGGTCTTGACTACAGCCCTGAGTAATAGACTTCAAGAAAATAAATGAGTTTAGGATATAAATATCACAGTTTTTAAAAGTGCACCTATGCTACAGTTTTAAAATAAATAAAATTAATTTCATCCTGAAATAGGCAATTGTCATTAGAATGTCTTATATTTCTCATTACATGTCATTGGTAGAGTGATTAATTCTGCCCTAAAAGCTTAGCTGTAGAGGTGATGAGTGCTACTTACAGTTTAAGTTATAGCTGTAGTTTGGTTGTGCCTTTCTGGTGCCTGGTTGTTTAAACTACGTCAGCTTGGCTAGAATAATTATTCTTAGCAGAACATGAGAATTTGTAGATGCAGATGTTCTCAATAGTTCATAGGCAAGCAGGGCACTATGGTTACTGGCAGATGAATGGAATAAGATTTGACTTCAAGACTCCAAGGCGCTACATGGAAACTGTGTCACTGGCCTAACCCTTCATTTTCATTAAATGCTTTTTTGCTGTCCAATTAGCGTCTAGTTGTACAGTGTTTTTTTTTTACCAAAATGCAGTTTTCCACCTCTGGATCTCAGCAAATTTCATACCCAATTAAATATTTATAGATGTCAAATGTTTTATTACCAGTTTAAAATATGAAAATAAATCTTTTTGTGACTTATTATCATAGTATAAAGAGAGTCTGAGTTTAGCACATTTTCCCACAGTCCTTTTGCTTGTTGAAGTCAATTTATGAGTGACATTTTATTGTTAATAACTGTCCCAAACAACATACTTGCCTCATCACACTCAGGCCACAGCATCTATAGCAGACATCAGGTTTCCACTCAAGTGAGGTGAATTATTTTTTAGTTACTCTATCTCTTGCACAGATACTTTCAAACATTTGGACCGGAACTGAGAGAGGACTGGCTGGAGTGGGCCAATCGAGTTCGGGGGATAGCCACTTCCCAGCATGCATTATGTGCTGGTGGTAAAAATGTGTTCCTACCATGAGTGGGAAGACTGGCTGAGCGGGTTGCCCCCTCCCGTCTCCTGAGATGTGTATGCCCGTGTGTGAGTGTGGTCCTTTCTGCCTATTGTTCTTAGAATACTAAATAAAGTTACCTTGTTAAACATTATTGAGCAACAGGTGTGGAAAATGGCTGCTTTGCATAACCCTGTCCTCGCAGCATCACAATATTCTCATAACTTGCTGGTTTCATAATAATTTTTTTTTCATTCTTGCCTTGTTACAGTGTTACTTTTTGTTTATTTTAGCTTGAATTTATAAACACAAATCTTGGCGTCCCCTGTATGGACATGTCTTCAGACCTATATCCAGTTCTTCACAACTCTATTGATTAACCTTTACGGAAAACTCCAGGCATTATTTCTAAATCATGAAGTTCACTTTAACTATATAAGCTGGACAAGGATGCAACGTATCAGTGCCCTAAGTCAGTGATGAATCACACTTAAAATGTCCGTTCTAATCAGTTCAGTACATGATGGCATTCTTTTATCCAAGAACAAGGTCATTAGGTGACAACCATGGAAAACATGCAGGCACTGTGCGGTTTAAGAAGACTTACTGTCTTCTCTTTTACACATGTACTCATAGTAGACGTTGCATTTTCCTCTGGGTAAATTGTATTGTATTTAAGCGATTTAGACACAACTTGTCTTTCTCCATCACTTTTCAGAAGCCTTTCAAAGGTTGTGCTTTAGCTATAATTCAAATGTTAGTGGCTCTGCAGTTTGAACTATACAATGAATGCCAGGAGGATTTTTCCCTCATGCAGATGAAAGAGGACAGTAGGAGTTCGGCATGTCAGTCAAGAAAATGTGTAAGGCATTTTATTTTCCATGGTACCTGCTTCCTTATTCATAACCCCCCCTTCATTTAACCTTTTTTTATTGCACTAAGGTAGACAAGATCAAAGATTTTTTCAGGCAACAAAGTTTTATTGTAGCCCAATCACTTTTTTTGGACTGCCTTCCATGCATGGAAATGGTCCCGCATCTGTTTCCTACAACGCCTTTTTTTACTTGGCTGCTGTTCACCCTACCACTTTGACTAAGAATGTCCATAATGGTAAAAAAATGGATGTACTCCAATGTGTAATAACTTGGTGGAGACACACTGGGTACATTTCTGTTCCACAGTCTATAAGGATCCCCACCCCCTTAATATAGTGTGAAAAATGTTCACGCCCTTCATGACTACATTACATGGGGTTTAAACAATTTCAGTCTTTGATGGCAACAAGACTAACTGTTGTACATTTTGGTATCTTGCGATTTTAGAATTAGGCCAGCTGTCAAATATGTTTTGTGAATAGCTTTGTCTGGCAGAGAGCTCAATGGAATGGAAAGCTTATACTAGAGAAATTGTCCTGATCTAATGCTTAGGGGTTCTACTTCAAATTGGGAACATCCCAACATGGCCTTCAGAGAGACATTATCTAAGGCATGTATATAATTATAATATAGCTTAGATCAACAGTATGTCCTTACACACTGCTGATCTGGAGTCAACATGATTTTATAGATTTATGTAAGTGCTCAGTCATATACACTATAAGCCAATGGTATAGAAGCAGGCAAATGATTTTTCAAGTTTCCAAAACAATTCAGTTAAAGCATATTTCCAACAGAACATTAGACATTAAGTGTAAACAAAGATTTTTTTTTCCTCTGAAATATTTCAGTGGTTATTTTTCCATTTTCCATAAATTTAGGCATGTGATAAAAGTTTAAATGTAAAAACAAATTAGGAAGAAATGATTTGTATTGTACTGCTGCAGACATTTAGTGAAACCCTTCTGCACAAACTTTAGCCTGATCCACAGAGTATCGGAAACTTATGGCAACTTATGAATACCATATGAAGGATTAAGTTCACTGCTCAGTTACAGTTGCATAGACATGCTCTAGTGCAGGCTTACCTTCTCTCCAACATCACCCTTTGGCCCCTCTTCACCCATGTCACCCTATGAGAAAAGGCAAAAGGTATAGAAACATAATACATTTTTATTTTTAGGGCATTATCATTATTGTATGGTAGTTGGGACAGCATTTAGCTTCCAGATGTTAGATGAAAAGCAACATTTTGAGTCACAGTGACAAACTACTGGCAGAATATTTTGATCTTTAGTTTTCAGCCTGAAGGACTGGCATTTATGTAAAAGGCAGATGGCACAGCTATATCCTTTTAGGATTTTCTTAACATTTCTTTTTATTGTTTTTGCTCTTTTATCATAACTTCAATACACACTTTAGTTCAATGGTGAAAGAAATATTTAGAGCCTTTACCTATTGGTAAAAGTACCAATACAGTGTAAACATACTCTATTACAAGTAAAAGTCCTGCATGAAAAATTCTAATGAAGTAAAAGTAAAAATGTAGTTATAGTATTAAAGTAAAAGCACTGGTTTGGCTCCTCTGACTGATATTATTATATATTTATTAATAGTGTAAGCAGCATGTTACTGTTGTAGCTATTGGAGGTAAAGCTATAGTTTGAACTACTTTACATACAGTTTTATATACAGAGACACCAGATAAATCTGAAGGGTCATGAGGTGATTAATGGGAGAAGACAGTTTTTAGATGTTTTTCTAATTTTTGATTTCTGATGAGATATTGGATCATTTGAACACTTATTAAAATGAAACCATATGAAGTGTGAGAAAAATCACACATGTGTCTGACAAAATAACAACTCCTAGGCATTTCAAATGTGAACCGACTACACACTGCTGCAAATCCCATTTCCAGAAAAGGTGGGAAAGGTGGGATTCTTCAAATGCAATAAAAACTAAAATAACTTAAGTTAATTAAAATTAATTAAGCCTGTAGATCATCCACTCACATGATGTATTTTTTTTTGTTTCTGAAATTCTCAAACCAGCCCATTTGGTGCCAACAAGCACGCCATGGTGAAAGTCACAGATATCACACTTTTACTTCATTCTGATATTTGATGTTGACTGAAGCTCTTGACCTGTATCTGCATGATTTTATGCACAGCCCTTCTGCTAGATGATTGGCTGAATCCATCCATCCATCCATCCATCCATCCATCCATCCATCCATCTATCCATCCATCCATTATCTTAACTGTTTAACTGGGAATTTAGTATCCCCATTTGCCACCCTCCCCCACTGTGCCACCTTGCTCTGTATGTCTTCCTAACATAGTGGATGGTGAGAGCATAAGTGCTTATTTTTATGCACATCTTTAACAATGCGAGAGAGAGAGAGAGAGAGAGAGAGAGAGAGAGACCCAGAATATTTTTTTATTCTAATGATCTGCCTCTAATCTAGGAAAGTTTGTCAACTAGCATAATTTCTTAATGTAGGAACATGGGCTTACCTTTTCACCTTGCTCTCCTCTGTCGCCCTAGTTGAAAAGAAAGTCACACATGTTAAGAGTCAAAGGTCAGACAGTGCAAGAGCAAGGAAAATAAAAAGCACACTGCCTGTTTAGATTACATCTGTGATTAAGTTTACGTTCAATTAAGAAATGCAGCTCATGTTACAGCTAGTCTTTCCACAGATGACTTCAGAAGTAATTGATGACCAATTCCTAGGCATTGTGCCTCATTTTAAAATAAACACACACAGATATAGTGCACAGAGGCAAGACAGACAGGAATATTTGAAATGAAATGTAAATATTTGCAGTGATGGACATGATCCATATGAAAATCAAGTAGAGTGGAACAGTTTGGAACAGTGGCTGATGATATTCAATATTCTTGCAATTTCTAGCATGTGAACTGATGATGATTAGGAATCACATAGAAGTGATTTTTCAATGAGCATCAACACTTTTCTGGTGGATTCATGTAAAAAAATAGGCTCTGCCTGTGATTGATGTCATAACATAAATCCATTAAATCTGCCTTACAAAAAATGATTTGAGATGAAATGAATCCCATAACTGGAGATGAATTATGCACATCATGTGCCACAAACCTTGGCACCAGAGATTCCATCTAATCCAGGCATACCCACCTCCCCCTACAAACAACAAAACACAGCATGTGACCCATTCGATCTCTCCTCACAGGGACCCACGATCTGTTCCAGCAGAAGTGTACCAGGAGTCCAGATAAGATTACAGAGTTCTTTGCATGGCATGTCCTGTTTTTCCTTTGGCTGTAGAATTACATCTCCGAGTACTATGACCTAGCTTTTACATACTACTAGTTTTAAACAGCCATAATAGTCCTGGAGTTGTGTGTTGGTGCTGTAGCTGCTCGTTTTGCTCATTATAAATATATAATGCCTGTCAAAAATCAAGCTTAATTCTCTGACAATATGACATAGCAAAGTTAGACTAAAATATGTTTAATGTGTTAGTTTCTGGAACTTTTCTTCATATGACGTTTAAAGTAATTGGCTTAAAACAAATCTCTTAATTATGATTTGATGGCGGAACTAATTCGTTTTATAATAAAACTTACAGCACCAGAGATTCATTTCATAAGGCTTGGAAGCCAGCAGTCCAAATACAGACAGAGAATTTGAGTTTCCAAGTGACTACTGTCAGAAAATTATCTTTCTTTATTTTTCACACACAACCAGCTTTTCTTATGAATTATTAAAATGCTTGTGAAGATTACTGTGCATTTGTGTGTGTGTGTGTGAGAGAGAGATGTACTGTACTTATTTTAACAATACCAGCTAGGAATGATAACTTTTCTATAACAAAACTAGTTTGCGCTACAGTACATTTCTATTTAAAAGCTGTTTTGTCCTCACAAACTTATCATGAGATTCAAATATAGATAAAACATTTCAACGGAAATGTGAGGTGCTAACTTATTTAGACCCAGATACAACATATTAAGAACTAAGGAATAACCAAGAAGGGAACTAGAAGGTTGTTTCAGAACACCATGAACATTCCAAGATTTTAAAACACTTAGGGTGTTCAGCATTGTCAGCTTTGCTTTGATTAAAATTAACATTGGTGCTCTGTTCGAGTGTTTCATTAGAGTTAGTGTGAAAGCTTCCTTTCGAACTCTGGTGCCCACCGATAAGTGGACCTAGACAGTCTGAAAAGCTGGGTCTCTTCTGTTTCTAAAAGAACTCGGGTACAGTCCGTCTGAAGCATGATTGCAATACGAACCAACGGCATGTAAACAAACACAGGACCTGATGCTACAAGATGCCACACTAAAGCGTTGTGAGAGAACCCAAGAGAGTGCATTGAAAACAAAACAAATAGTTAGTAATTAGTCCCTTATCCATTTTACCACCTCCTGCTGTGTTTCTTGTTGGTAAAAATATCACCAGGTAAACACAACCCTGATAAGTGCATGGTGCATTGCTCTGAAGACTGAAAATACTTTTGGTTTGATTGTAAATTTGTGAGAATGAACACTAACCAAACCAGGACTAAAATGTAACAATGTATCGATTTTCTGCTTTGGCCCAGACCAACAGAACTGAACTACATGTCTGTACACACCCTAAATGAGTTTGACAGAACATTCCTTGAACCTCAACGATTTTAAAGCATGAAGGCAGAAGTGTCATGCCTTTCTCTGGCAAGCTTTAAACTTGTTCTGCTTCCACAGCCTTCTGATTACCAACTCCACCTTTGCTGACCTGCTTCTTATTTGTCACCCATTTAGAGGCTAAGATTCTAAGGCCTGTCATTTCTTTAACTTGCTCACAAAGGCTTTCCACTTTTGTGAAAGTTGCTAGATTTGTGAATTATGAGACCTATTCATTCTCTTTTGTCATTTCGTGTCTATGATCCTGTTTTTTTTCATCTCCCAATTTTCAACTATTGTTATTGTCCTGCTTTGTCTTATTTTTCTCAAATTTGATTTGTTGTTCTCTGGATTTCTGACTTTTTCCAATATGTTTTGGATTTTGTCTTTGACCATGTTGTGAAACATTACTCTGGATTGTCATTGGACATTGTTCACTGATAAATTTATCTCTGTTTCCATTCAACCATTGTCCTGGTATTACAGAAAACCTCACACACAAATGGATACAGAAGAAAATCCAGATCTACTGTATGTGTCATGGCACAAACAAACGACTGCGCAAAACAGAAAAATGACTCCATCTAAGGTTCATTCTGGACTAAGTACTTTTACAACTCTCATCACCTACTTAATCTCTCCTGACAAAAAAAGAGGACACCAGTCCTGTCAAGGTTGCAAATACTATTTCCCCTCATCTTGCTGCCATTAAGTGCATAACAGTGTGACAGCAGCCTAGACAAATTCCAACGACTGTTGCTGCAATGTACAGATTTTTAGATTTCAGTATGCTGTTCTGTCTGAAACTTGGAATGGAATGAGTCAGCTCTTATAACCACATTCTTCAGGGGCATCAATGGTGTGAAACAAATAGAGATTGCCAAACCAGCAGACAAATTCTCCTTAAATACATTCACACAAACAGTCTGATATCTGGACTGCCTCTTTAAGTTACGAGTCTCATCTCTCATATCTTTCTGCTAAGGCTGCTCATACCGCTGAGGAACATGGGTCTTTACACATAAGCAGCACACATTTGACAGCAAAAAGCCAAAAGCCTTATAAACAAGCACCTATATATTAATTTTAGTGGGTGGGTGTCTCAGATGACCCCCATATATACTGGTCTCAATTGGATGCAACAACATGGTGCCACGGGCATGGCCTCCTTGCCCAATTGGCACCCAAACAGCCCAACATCCCCAGCTTGATGTGGATGTTATATTTGCACTTGTAAACAAGCTCAAAGCCACTGGCCTTGTAAGGTACATAGGAAGCTGGGTTATATCAAGCAGGATTATATTCATGCTTCAACTGCATTCACAGTGTTTTTCTTTGTATAAAGGAAAGATGGAAAGCAACACTTCAGCACTGATTACCATGGGCTACATGGTGCTGCAGTTAAAAATTACTCTCTTCTCCTACCACTTCCAGAAGCCTTACAAGCAGTTAACAAGTACAAGGTTTTTCTCTAGGTTAATTGTGGCTTTCCACTCATATGTGAATAGGATGAGTAGAAAATGATTTTTCCAATCACTTCTGGCTATTATGAATATTCGGTTCTGCCATATGGCTTTGTTTATGCTCCTTCTGTGTTTCAGTCATTTTTAAACAGGGAGCTCATTTATATAAGACCTATGTTCCTCTCGCCTACAGCAACCAACTGTTAAGGTGAGCCTGCATATCACTATCATTAGCATTTGAAGTACTGCACACCTAGCACGCCTTTTCTATGAACAACAGTGTATACATATGCATCCCCCCTCAAGCCTAATGCACTCTCCCAGCCATATAATTAAAATTTTTACAGTTCTCAGAACCACATGGTTCCACCTATCTACAGATTTTCTAACTTACCATCCTCAATGGCCTTTTGGGAACACTGCTAAACTATTAGTCAAGCAAACATGTTTTCCATTTTTTAACACTTCTAAGAATATTGTATCAGACCATTGTCCAGGGTCCACCTCCTAGATGGGGAAAGCATTCAATTATCAGGGAATTCTCAGCATCATTTATTGCCACTGCATAGGCATATCTTAATTAAAAGATAGTAATGGCACTCCGAGCATTCTGTCATGTCTGCAGAGTTCACCTGGGCTTTATTTCGAGTGTGTGCCTGTACCAACTGAGCTTTAGCTGGACCATTTGTCTTGCTTTGCTAAGCCGTGATAACAACTATAACATGGTAGTATGAGCTGATATTATGATTCTAGACCCTAAGATTACATAATTTGCTTGTGCCCAGAATTATGAAAAATCTTACCTTCAATCCATCAATACCTGGAATGCCAGGTGGCCCAATGGAACCCTGTAAATAAAAAATAAATCAGATGAAATGTATACCCTTAAATAATATTGCTTTAATTTTTTTAAACAGAAATAGTTAAGTCAGCTGAGTTTATATCTTCTTGATGAATACCTGAAACATACTACAAATTGGCACCACTAATTGGCTCAGATATCAGGCATGGAGCCAGTACCTCAGTAAAGTGCAAATCTTTCCTCGTCTGTAAGATACAAGTGCTAGCCACAAAATCTTTGATTGTCATGTTGACTATTTCATCTATTTGTCAGGATTGCCAGAGCAAATATCTTGTGTATAGAGGCTGGAAAAATACTCCTGGCATAGAAGTCTGACAAAAAACAGAACTTCATCACAACTTTATCGAGTCTGCTGCTCTTGATTTCCTAGTAGTGGCTTGTTCATGTTAAACAAATGGTATATAACATGTTTACATGTTATATATACACTTACATGTTAATACACTGTGCTATTACTGTTCTATTGATACAGTATGTCTCAAAGTATCAGTAGCATCTCCTATTCAAGATTCTTTATCCCTGAACTAGTTGACTGATAACACCTCTTTGTTTTTTCTTTTCATCATGTTTTGTCACAAAATATGTGAATATGAAATGTCTTCTTGCATGACAAACTTGTTCAGTAATTTGCTTCTATCTGCAAGTGTACACCATAGTTTGTTAAATCAAATATATCTTGATCAGACAGTATTCACTATTTTGAGGTTGCCACAATATATGTGCTTTTCAGCTTAATAAGAAAGCTTCTTTGTATGTCATGTTAAATCAACCTTATGATGCATTACCCAGTTTCCATGATTTATGACTCCTTGGAATAAGAACAGCAGTTAGGCCTGAAAAGTATTACTTAAACTGTACCTTGAGTCCTGGAGGGCCTTGGGGTCCCTGGAATAAAAAGAAAAAATCAGAAAAAAGAGGTATGAAATAATATAATTTCTTCTGCCAGCATAGTCCTTAGAGCTTACTTGCCCTGCCCAACCAAGGTTTATGGCTTATAGCTGTTCATTTTTGATGGAACATTATATATATACAGTACTGTGCAAAAGTTTTAGACAGTTATGAAAAAATGCTGTAAACTAAGAATGCTTTCAAAAATGGAAGTGTTAATAGATTACTTTCATGCAGTGAATGAAGAGAACAGAAGTCTAAATCATATCAGTGTTTGGTGTTCCCACCCTTTCTGAACATAAGATAGTTATGAGAGTTCTTAATGACATTAGCTGTATGGTTGGGGTCGTTGTCCTGCTGCAGAATAAATTTGGGGCCAATCATACGCCTCCCTGATGGTACTGCATGATGGATAAATATCTGCCTGTATTTCTCAGCATTGAGGATACCATTAATCCTGACCAAATCTCCAACTCCATTTGCAGAAATGGAGCCCCAAACATGCAAGGAACCTCAACCATGCTTCACTGTTGCCTGCACACACTCATTATTGCACGCTCTCCAGCCCTTTGGTGGACAACTGCCTTCTGCTACAGCCAAATATTTCAAATTTTGACTCATCAGTCCAGAGCACTGGCTGCCCTTTATCTGCACCCTAGTTCCTATGTTTTCATGCATAGTTGAACCACTTGGCCTTGTTTCCATGTCGGAGGTTTGGCTTTTTAGCTGCAACTCTTCCATAAAGACCACTTCTGGCCAGACTTCTCTGGACAGTAGATGGGTATACCTGGGTCCCACTGGTTTCTGCCAGTTCTGAGCTGATGGCATTGCTGGACATCTTCTGATTTTGAAGGGCAAAAAGCTTGATGTGTTTGTCATCTGCTGCATTAAGTGTCCTTGGCCAACCACTGTGTCTACGATCCTCCATGTTGCCCATTTCTTTTCAGCTTGAACAGTACATCTTGAACCCCCAGTCTGCTTTGAAGTCTTTGTCTGGGAGAGCCCTTGCTGATGCAGTATAAATACCTTGTGTCTTGTTGCTGTGCTCAGTCTTGCCATGGCTGTTCCTCACCCAGTTTTAAGCCTCCTACACAGCTGTTTATGTTTCACTTAATGACTGTGTTTCAACCTACATGTGAAATCGATGATCAGTAGCACCTGTTTGGTATATTTGGTTGATCATACACCTGACTATAATCCTACAAAATCCCTGACTTTGT
>JAOVYV010000042.1:13199092-13209497 GCA_025674545.1 Hassar affinis | reverse complement strand
CTGAACATCTTTTCTTTGTCCTTTTGTCTGTTAAAAAAAGCTTAAAGTTTATTAACAAATGACAGATTTCAGTTGCATTTTAAGTGTTTGTATGGTTTGCTGATTCTGCTGCAGATTTTGTCAAATTTTGTCACTCAAAGAGCATTCAGACTGAGGTTTTGTTCAAATAATGTTTTCATAGTGGGGCTTGGGGCTTCTTCAGGCCATGCAAGGTTCATCAAGAATTTAAAAATCAGAATCTAAAGTGAAAGATGACACTGTCTTAGTCCCATAACAAATATGCATTTGATACAGTAGTTTGATTCATTCAGTTTCTTCAGTGTGAATTCTTTTAACCATGGGTGCATTTATTCCTTGTTCATATCTTGTTTGTTTCATTTTTAGTTTCTTGTGAGCCTTGAGGGAAGAGTGCCTATCTGAACCAAAAAAATAAAGTAATTACATGGATTATCAGGTGTAATGTGCTGAACATGTAGCAGAGAAAAGTCTCCAATGTCCTAAGTATTATAGATGGAACTCGTGCAAAATACCTAAATTTCAAACAGGTATAATTTGAAGAAAACAGTAAAATAAATACATAGTGGCTGTTAAATCCATTCAACCATTTACTAGTTTCAGTTACCTAGCCTGAGCCAAGACAAGAATGCTGAGTCTACATATTTATATATTCATTAACTTGCAAAGCAAGTTTTTTAATTTTGCATCTGGTAGTTGTCTCTGTAGTTATGATGCCTTTCCTTGTCATGGCCAACAGCTGTGAAAGCAAGGTTTGCTTCCTTAGTGAGCCATAAATATACAGTAAAACATTACTTGCTAATTCACATCACTTACAGTACTTCTTTGTTATTCCTAAAGATCCTGAACCTTTTTATTCGTCACTCATAAGTGACACACTGAAATGGTACTTTCAGCCAAAGAAGTGTGAAGAGACAATTTTTTTGCATGCTTTTCCTGTCAGTCATTGGATTACTCAGTGAATATTATACCCATTTCAAGTGACAAAGCCTATGAAAATTGCTATAAATTTCTTCAAGAAAGGATTGCATTAGAGGGCTGATTTTTTTTAAATAAAAATATATATATACAACTAGCTAACCTCTACGTAAAAGTCATAGTGCAGATACTTTTTAATCAATGATTTATGGATTGTGTAGCTCAATGCCCAGTTGTCCAGCTTTCCAAATGACATAAGTACTGGATTATGAATTTAATGATCTTCAGGCCATCTCCTTATAACCACATCTATTGAGAACCCCTGGCTAAACCTTTGCAACTGTATCCAAGGCCCTTCATCTTTCATCTCTCATAGTAAAATTGTACACTTTACTGAGAGTAACATCTTCAGAAGCAAGTTACAAAACAAATGAGAAGAACTTCATTATTAAGCTCAACAATGATCATTATGCCTACAAACCTGTCCAATCTCTAAAGCACAAAGTTAACTGAGCCATGAGTTTTTAAGAACATGTTAGAACCTGCAGCCATTATAAAAGTATTCTGAGTCTGAATTTTCCACACACATCATCTTTTTATGTTATCTCTATAAAATAAAATAAAGCTCAATCAGCATAATAAATGAATAGAGTCCTGTTATGGATCTGTTGTCATACTGCTTGAGCGTAGACTCGGCAAACATATTATTAGAACAGAAATCTGTCATAGAAGAACAAATTGAGCAATTTATATACTTGATGAGCCATAAGGCCTTGAAGTAATGCTAGAAATTAATGTATTCCTATGTCCATTATCACCATGTCAAACATGGCTTTTCTTCGTTTATGTTTCACAGCAGAGCATTAGACGGATATAATCTGACTATAACTCATGACTTAATGTTATGTCTTATTATAATAAAATATGTGGTATTGCTAAAAACTAAACTAAGTTGGCTTTTTGATGACCACTGTAAATTGGTTTTATGTGCTATTCTGTATTTTGCAGTTGTTTTGGAAACAGCAAAACAAATGTATGTCATCTTTGACTAAAGTAGCATAATAATCACAAGAGGTCTTGGGCCATTTGAAACTCAACATAGGCCACTAAAGAAAGATCTAATAAAAATTTAAATCAATAGTGAAAATTCTACTCCAAATAAAATTATTCCATTCCTTGAATGAGTTATGAGTTCTTCAACTCAAATGTAGTTTTTTATGACAGACATTATACGAAGCATTTGTCTCATAGGACAGACTTGTTACACAGAGTGTATAGGTAATTGATAGTGGGTGTAAATACAATAGAGAGCCTGTGAGGTCAAGACATAAGTTCCAATGCACTTTTTATGCACTGCTACTAATCTCTTAATTTTAGGTGACCCATAAAAACACCCTACACTGGATCTTTTCTACTGCTTTATATAGAAACATTCACTAAAACCCAGTTCTCTCACAGGCTACTGTATCTACAAATAAGCAGTTTAGATTCCTTCCAAACATATCACTTGATTAAGCAATAATTTAAAATGAACTAACATCCTTAATAAATTACATATCCAAAAATGCATATCCAATAATTACCACTTAAATAATTATGCTTGGTTCATTTAATCATGCAAGTATTGTAGCAAGGGTCTAATCTCATTCTGAGGGTTTAAATGTATTTTTTTTCTGGCCATAAGATGGCCTATGCAATTAACCGCCAACATAATTTGTCATAGACTGCAAGCTTGAATAATCTGTGCTTCTGTCTTATGACTTGGGTTTTTCTTCTGCTTGCAAGGTAGCCTCTTAGATTAAGATATTCTTAATTAAATTTCTGTTAGTTTTAAAGTTGTCTTGGTGTACCTAGTGTTTTGTGCTCATTATTAGTTTCAGGTGTGTTTTGGGTTAGCTGAAGTGTGAATTGTAGAGGTGGAACTAGTCACTAGAACTCATAAATTAAGGAGCTATCATCTGTAGCGGTTGTGATGAAGCTTGGCTTCATCTATTCCCTGCTAACACCAGATACAGAATCCCTTATCTTTGGCTAAGCATCAACTAAAGTATTATCTATTTCATTACCTCTTGAATTTTCTTGACTTTCATTTTTGCACTTCTCTTTTATAACATGTGCCTTAAGATGCCTGTCTATACCTCCCACAGGAGACAACACCATTGTCACAGAAATCATAATACCAACAACCTCATCTACCTCACTTGGTCTTTACAATCTCAGACCAAGATGGTAGGTGGGCTTTGGAATTGC
This sequence comes from Hassar affinis, assembly GCA_025674545.1. NCBI lineage: Eukaryota > Metazoa > Chordata > Actinopteri > Siluriformes > Doradidae > Hassar > Hassar affinis. Next base: position 13,206,314 of record JAOVYV010000042.1, on the reverse strand, counting down.
CAATCTACACTTCAGAAGGCAGAGTTCATCTCAGCATTGCCATCCGCTCACTCGCTTCTAGGTAACTTTGTAGACGACCTGGACACCCTTCTGTTTTTCTTCCCTGTTGATGGGACTCCACTCATTCTTCTTGGTGACTTCAACCTTCCATCAGAGAAACTGCAGTGACCTTGTGTCCCTCTACTGCTATCATCTTTTGACCTCACATTCAACCCGTCCCACTGGATCACACAGAACTTCCTCTTCATTTCTCTGATCACCACTTTCTATCCTTTACTCTCCCCCCTTCTCTCTACACCCACACCACTCATACACATTCTTTTTCTCCTCATCACAACCTTCACTCCATCCAGCTTGCATCCTTTGCTTCAACTGTCTTATCTTCCATCCCACACCAGGATTCTTTTTCACTGCTGTCGCTGGAAACTGCTACAGATATTTTCCTGTCTTTACGCTCCTCTACAATTAACCTCTTATGTCCTCTCTCTTCTGGACAATAAAGATCTTCCCTGTCGAGGAAGAGAGAACTACAAATGGCTGAGAGAAGATAGGGGAAATCCCATCTAGATTCAGATGTTTGCTCCTACCAGGGTCTCCTTTCCAAGTTCTCACATGAAGTAACAGTGGTATAGTCATCATTCTACTGATGAAACTGGAAGAATCAGCATCTCATCCATGCAAGGTCTTCAGCATTTTCTCTTCCCCTCTCAACCCTCTGTCTCCCCACCACCCACTTCTCTGACTCTGGAGGATCTTGCCAGCTTCTTTGAGTAGAAGGTTAACAAGATCCAGCAGTCTTTCTCTTCTGTCTCCATCCTTCCACTCTACCCTCATCCACCTGCTCCACCGCTTTTCTCTCTACAAATAAAGTACTACAACTCCTAATATTCAGGGACCCCATCCCATCCACACTGCTCTAGTCAATCTCCCAGAAATGGTTTGAGTCCTACATGAGAGGGATGCTCTTATCAGGGAACATGGAGGGAATCCACAAGGCTCAGTACTGGTTCCTCTTCTATTTTCTATTTATACTCTCTCTTGGTAATATACTATCCTCTCATGGTTTTTCCTACCACTGCTATGCTGATGAATCTCAACTAATTCTTTCCTTCCTGCCTTCCAGTTGCATCTCTGCATGTCTGGCAGACATATCATCGTGAATGGCAGCACACCACCTGAAGTTGAGCCCCAGCAAGACTGAACTTCTCTACATCCAGGAGTTAGTGGTCCTCACAGAGATCTTCCTATGTCCTTTGAAAATTCTTTGGATAGTCCATCTAAGAGTGCTTGAAACCAGACCAGCTATCTTTCTCAGCTCATGTTGCAAACCTGACTCAGTTATGCAGATTTCTCCTCTTCCTCTTTGAAAATTTGACTCTTTCTCTCTAGAGAAGCCACCCAGGTGCTTATTCAGGGTCTTGTCTTCTCCAGACTTGACTACTGCAACTCTCTTCTGGCAGGTCTTCCTATGCATGCCATCAGGCCCTTGCAACTGATCCAGAATCCTGCATCATGACTCTTCTTCAACCTTCCCAAGTATACCCATGTCACTTCACTGCTGCCTTCACTTTATGGCTTCCTCTAGCTGCACACAGCAAATTTAAAACCCTGATGCTTCTGTATATTAAGCCCTTGAGGTTCAATTACAGTTTGGCTTAAACAGCCATCCTTTAAGGTGCATGGAAGGCACAGATCAAGACATTTCTCTGTCCTTGCACCAGATGTGGAATGAGTTTCCACTGGCTGTCTGAACAGCAGAGTCCCTTGCTGTCTTCAAATGCTGATTAAAGACCCATCTCTTTTGAAATGCACTTAGATGTAATGTAATCTTGCATTTTCTTATTTTCTGTGGCTCTTGGCTTTGAAGGTATTCTAGTTTAGGGATACTGAACTCTAACCTATATGTACTAGCAAAGGACATTATTTCCTTTGCTAGTACAGCACAGCATTTTGTAAGTCACTCTGGACAAATACCATAAATGTAAATGTGTCCTAACCATTAACTAATCAATGGATAAAAATTATATTCCTTCTTGGTAAGCCTGTTTTACTCCAGATGTAATACATAATGGATGTGCTTTTATGCTATACATATAGAGCATAAATGCAAAGGCTATTTCCTCTAACAGTCATCTCATTTTCAAACTAGACCTGCATACATTTTAGTTAACAACATAAAACATGAAAGTATCAAGAAGCTTCCAATAAAACAATGTTGAAATTCTAAAACTTTGAACAATGAAACAGGAAACATGAAAACAAGACAAAAATGCTGTAGTGACTGTTTACTTCATGACATTATGATCACAGTGATTTGACTCAGATCTTTCGATGATATCCTGTAAAGTCCATGTCTACAATATTACATTATTATACCATATGAAAAAAATCTGTAGTGAATCTGGATCTGTGCATGTGCGTGTGTGTGTATGTGTGTGACCATGCTTTTATATCTTTGTGGAGAGCAAATTGTAGTTGCATCTGATCATGATTCCCTGATCATGACTGATTGTAGCTGGTGAAACCAAACACACACACACACACACACACACACGCACACACGCACACATACACTGTCAGAGCAAAAAACTCAGAAAACATTTTTATGAATGACATCAGTTCAGTTCCTGTTAAGCCTGGATGGGAAGCATCAGGAGACAGACACTTACTGAATAGGCTCTTTGTTCTACAGTTAATGAATGTATTGTTCTGTCAAAATTAGCTAATGGTTTATACTTGATTTCAAGCCGACTATTATGTGCTGGCTGCAGGTTTATGTGCCCATGTACGTGTGATGGACTTGTGCCAAAAGGCAGTGGTTCTTTTTTTTTTAATGCCGATACACAGCAGTGCAACACACTCTTCTGTATGCACCAGCTCAAAGATGGCCATGAATGTTTAATGTTGCTGATGTTCACAGGAAAGAGAGAGAGTAAGCCACCCCTAGAGAGCCACCCCATGCTCACCTAGAGAGCATGGCCAGTTTTGTTCTCTTGGACTCCCAGTCAAGTTGGGACTTAAAGTCCTAATCACTAGATGATAGGGCAAATGCTTTTTTGATGCACCACTCTGGAGCCAAGCTTAATAATGGAAGCAGAGAAAAAAGATAAATAAGAACATTACTAATTCTTGCTAATTTGTTCACTGTGCTTATCAGTAAGACCAATTAAATCACTTTATTCTTTTATTTAAGCTTTATATCATTTCATTCAAATTATTTAATGTCTTCAATCCACCATGTGTTTGGACCAATTTGGTCAAAATCAAGTCTTTACTATCCCAAGTAATAATAATTATTTACTGCACTGTAACTGATTCCACATAGACCGACATTCCTGAATGAATGTGCACATATGCTGTCAGAGTCTGTTATGTTCTGTTACTTAGTTCCTCTGTGCATTGATGAATAGTAAGTGTGGAAGCACTTCTCAGTGCAGTAGCAGTTTAAACCAGTGGGATTCTACATCCCTGCTGTTTTTGGTTAACCAGCGAATGGTTTTTCTGATATCCTTTCAGCAAAGCATTCATTTTTCAGCCTAATTAACAATGTGCAAAAGATTAAATTAGGTATTAAAATGGATTTCCCCTTTGGAAATGAAGCTATGGCTAAAAGAGCTATGCCCCAAAATCATACCAGTTCCACACTATGAACTTGTTTTCATATTGTGTTTCATCCATTACTGGCATCTCTCACTGCAAATGCATTCTTGGTAAAAGATGCGCATTCATGCTCATCTTTTGGGCCAAGAAAAATTTGCACTAACTTTTAGGCCAATAAAAATGTGCACTAACTGAATAGTTAAATTCATTTGATGGTCACCTTCAATCACTCATCAGATAACAGAGTTTTTTTCCTCATTGAAGTCAGGGCCCTTATACAGTATATGGACTCTATGTAACTATGAGATGAGCTTTCACCACCTTTGGAACTGAACGTATTTCTCCTCTGGCTGAGTCAAAGGCTTGGATATTTGAAACCTGCCCTATGTATCCTGTTCAATGTAATTATCTTCCCCACAGAGTCCACTATGGGCCAACTGAAGGCAGAGAATACAGTACTCACAGCCAATGAAGGTAATAAAGCCAAACTGCTGTCTCACAACTTAAGTTATATTATCTGGGGTTTCATTGGCTCTATCAAAATACTCTGCTTTATGTGGATTTACTTATACAGTGCCACTAAGCCATATCACCAAATACAGAGCCAGTACACCAGCTGCCAGCCACCGTGGTTTTTATGTATAGTTAATGTTATTTAACACAGTTTATGTACTTGAGGTTGCAATTACTCATTGGTAAAGAAACTCATGGGCTTCATGCTATTTTAAGAACAATACTCCCCTGGAGACCCAGTTGCTAACCTGACATCTGAAAGGAAAAGATGGACAATTAACCAGACAGATGGTCAAAGTGGCATTATATCCGTCTCCATCATAAAGCTTTTTGGTGGCTGCTGTACTTGCTTTAGGAAACAACAGCTGGTGAGTATCCCACTGTGGATACTGTTTGTAACCTGAGTAATATGTGTTTGGGTGTGTGGCTAGCTCTACATATTTGTCTCTGTCCCTTTAGTCAGCTGTGAGGTACTTCTCAAGGGAAGTGAAAAGATGTCCCATCAGAAACAGTTGCCTGAATACATCTGGGCATTGAATGAAAGTGTCACTGAGAATATCCAGTGAGACAGATTGGAGGTATCAAGTAAAGCGTATCCAAGTGTGAGTTTATTTCTGTTTCTGGAGGTGCTGTTAGCTCCAGGCTGATGGATGATGGATGATTACACTACATGTAAGCCATGGCTTTGATATTCTGTCTGACGTGGCTGACGTCATGTGCTTTCTTTAACAGCATAATGGTGTGTGCAGATATTTGGAATGGGTTTAATGCTTGTAGGAAGAGTGTTCTCTGTATGATCAACAACAACAACAACACCAACAAATGATACCTTTTTTTAAACAACATTTTACCAATAAATAACAAAATAACAATATTTGTTCAGTTTTTGTAAATTGTCTTCATTATTTCATTATCTTTGTTATAATCAATGTGCTTTTTCTAGTGTTTGCTTCATTAATCTTCTTCTCATTTCGGATCATCTATGGCTCTGTTAATTTTGTAAACTTTTAAAAGGCTGTATAGCTTCCAACATAAGTAAATCGAAGAAATAGCATTCTAAACACTCCAAATGCTACACATTTACTCGTCCATCCGCCAAAACCATGAAAACTTGTGATTCACACTCTGCTGTTGTGAATGGTCCCACATGGATGCTGTACAAATTCACACTCAGTAAAAGCAGTTTATGCCCAAGTCTCAATCTTGGATAATCTCACCTGGATAATGTAAATGTCTACCTAAGAAATGCTATTGTAATTATAAAGAATGTCCTGAGTTTATCGCAAAAGTGCTCTAAGCATATGCATATTCTCATACTAAACATCCCTGCAAGACACTTCATACTATTTTACTTTATACTATGCAGCTGTGGCTATACAAATACTATTTTATTGAATGGCATTGAATAAATGCAAACAGTTTACAGGCAATTTTACTGTCATGAATCAACTGGCACATAACCATAATCTCCCTTTTCCAGCTTCTGTTCAGTACTGGGACAGTGAGGTCTACACTGGTTAATTAACACAAACAGGTTACCAATGCTGCCAATATCATATTATATTCAAACTTCTTCATGCATTCAGACCATACACATAGAGGAAACCCACTGACCCCAGTGCTTTTAGTTTAGTTTGTTTGAGAAAATGATGCTTAATAAGCTATTGATTGTTTATTCTTTGGTATGATTCATAATAATCAAATTACCAAAAGCAACATTTTATTTGCATTAATTCAACAGTGTTAAATGCATATTTGCTGTGGTTTAAAGAGGTTTATAGGCTTCACTTACATAATAATTATTTCTATTTCACAAATCTGAAGCTAACCAATGAATTTTCAATGGGAACAAATAAGTACAAATAAGCACACCTTATCTTATTGACAGTTGTCTCAGTTGTTCAGTTTTCCCTTCTCTTTGAATACTTCTATACAGAAATCTTGGGCTAAGACAGGAATTGCAACCCTTGTTTTTCTAAAATTATCTGGTCTTTAGTATCAGCAGACCAGGGGGAGGGATGAGAGATATTTGTCAACACAAAAGAAAAAAAAAGAAGCGCATAGTAATTACAGTTTGTAGTGTCCTTCACTAAGGTAATGACTGATGATCAGTAATCATTTAAGGTTCTTAATGTACTTTTAATGGCATAATGAGATTTTACAAGGTCACTATAGGCAGTAAAACAACTTTATGGTGTGCCTGTAGAGGATGGTGAAAACATTCAAATGAGCGCAATCCATGGTAATGTTGCGTGACCATTTTCTCCCTGTTGGCACAGTTTGCGCCTGGCACACTTCTTTGTGTGCAGTGCTAGTTTCATCACAATGGACCATAACAATTTTTTTTACATTGTCAAGACACTTATGCAGCTATGATTAGCATTGCTGACAAATTCTACCTAACACATCTGAGATAGTGTTATATCGTCATGGCTGGATGAAAAGCAATTCAGAGATACCAGGCATGTGACCTTTTTAAATTTTAAAGTTTAAAATGTAAATTAGCAAAACCATTTCAATAAAAAAATTTGACAAGGTGTCAAATTCAGATAGAATATCATTCTGTATAGTTGAATACTTTTAGTATTATTTTTAGTTTAATGTGTTTCAGAAGAAAAAGACAGCCTCTCTTGTCACATATATTCTTTGCATGTCCTAGCTTATTAGGACTAGTGCAGTAGAGGATGATAAACAAGGCAGTGCCGCATGTTGTAGAAGCCTTACTCTCCAGCCATTTATTCAATGAATTAACTTTGAATGAATTGAATAATATTAAGGACTTGCAAATAAGCTTTATCAGAGGGTATGGCATTGAAAATGTTCCTGTGCAACTGAATTAGCAAAACAATATTTATTCACAATATATTAATGTGTCTCAAGAGCTAAAAAGTCCCATCTTTCTTATAAACCAGTTTTGTAAATATTCATTATTTGTATTAACTGAACACTTTATTAGAACACCCGTACACACTCTCATTGTAAATATGTAGTCAGCCAACTGTGTATAAGCAGTGCAATGTATAAAATCATAGGGGTGAGCAGCTTCAGGTAATGTTCACATCATCCATCAGAAGATAAACATATGTGATCTTGGTGCCTGGGTGCCAGG
>JAOVYV010000042.1:13185436-13198992 GCA_025674545.1 Hassar affinis | reverse complement strand
GCTGAGGCACAGAGTCAGAATTTGGTGCCATCAGCATGAATCCATGGTCCCGACCTGCCTTTTGTCAACAGTTAAGGATGGTTGAGGTGGTGTAATGGTGTGGGGAATGTTTTTTTGGCAAGCTTTGGGCCTGTTAATACAAATTATCACTTGAATGGTACATGCTATTTGAGCATAGTTGCTGACCATGTGCATCCCTTCATGTACACAATTTACCATCTTCTAATGGTACTTCTAACTTCCAGCATGATAATAACACCATGTCACAAAGCAAAAGTTGGTTTCAATGTTGGCTTAATACATGAAATCCAGGTAAGGAAATCCCAGAAAGTTGAATCAGTTCCTCTGGACTCAAAGATTATTGAGAGAAATATTTCATTACTCATTCATTTGGCTTTGTCAATTGCAGCTGACTGCAAGTATCCTTAAACTATAAACAGTACAGTTGCATAACCACCAAAACCAGCACAGCTGCATAATGGTTTCATATGCAGATTGCTGTTTCCATTATTTATTCTGGAGTGTCAGAACAGTTGAGATGCAGATTTTCCAAACACCACGTCTCAGTTTCTTTCAAACAACCAAACACCAAAATACACTGTGCTAAGCATTTGTCCAACCCAAAAGATTTGGTCCGCTGGCACCAATAGGGGACAGGATTGCTGTGAATTTTAAACTAGGGAAACCAAACAGCCGCTGGTGAGGTGGATGGCACAATACAATAGAGCTACCTCTTCAGGCCATGTCTGTCTGTTTGAAACACACCTACTGGCCAATCTTTCAGGGATGAGGATGTGCACATACTTGATAGGGAGGAACACTAGTTGGAATGGGGAGTCAAAGAGGTCATCTATGTGAAGAGCGAACAAACCATGCCTGAACCATGGAGGGAGCCGAAGAGTAGATATTTCGCCATCTTACAATGTGGTGTTTGCAGCTATTCTCCAATCCTCTGTGAAAAGTCCACATGGCTATTTTAATTAATGGAAATAGCAATACAATGCATGACCATTGAGCCCTTGGGTGGTATTGTTTGAGAAACCGTCATGCTATCATGATGGACATAGCCCCAGGAGAACTTTGGAAAATCGTTGTCACTTAATACAGTCCACCTCTGCTTCAAGAAATGCAACCTTAAACTGTATTATGCAAAGAGGAAGGGTTTAATTTTTAAGGGTTTAATTATGTGTAGAAATGCTGATGAGTTCTCTGGACCTGAATGTGGGACCGGAAATGTGATATGTGGTCAGATGACGAGTCCATGTTTCAGCTTGTTTTGGGGAAAAACGGACATCAGATGAAAGATGCCAAATATGAAACAGACCAGCCAGACTGTTACCAATGAAAAATAAAAAAATCAGCATCTGTGATGGCATGGGGGTGCATCAATGAACACAGCATGGGTGATCTGCATATCTGTGAAATACCATTGATGTACAGGCTTATGCTTGCATTTTGGAGAAACATATGTTGCCATCAAGACAACGTCTTTTCTCAGGAACTCCATATCTTTTTCAGCAGCACAATGCCAGACAATGCCACAATGTTTTTATATACAAGGTTGTGTGTGTGTGTGTGTTTGCCCCACTGCATTAGTCCTACATACCACAAAAGAAAAATTGATAATTATTTAAAGGTGACATGAAAATTTCACTTTTTCAGGTTTTAGGCACATACAGTTAAGTCTCTAGAATGCTTACCAACCCAGTCATTACTTCAGTTTGTGTAAGCCTAAATGCACTCCTCAAACATCAATCCGCAATTATAGCCTAACTGGATTCAAAGTACCTTGAGACAAAACTGTTTTTTACTCCACATAGATCATAAACCTTTAAATATAAAAATTAATCATTAAAATCAATTGAGAAATGTAAAGCTGTTTATCCAGATAAAATGGTGGACGCATCAGACATCACAATGGACCTCAATCCCACTGGCCAATGTGGCATCTACATAATATCTGTATAGACACATCTCGTGGCAGAGGGTGTGGGGTGAGAAGTAGCTGATCATTATTTAAAGCAATAGGCCCTGAAACCGAGAGGCGTTTGGAAAGAGCTATTTTAGAAAGGGTGAAAAGACAGCTGGGGTTTTTGATCCATGTGGTATTTTAACCAAAGAATGTCACTCCCCCCAGGGAACTTTATTAACTTTCCCAAAAATGCGTATAATAGGTCCACTTTAAGTAATTAAGTCAAAGGGTAAAAGTCTATAAAATCCTCTGTGCCTTGTATGATATGTTATGTATGTTTCCTGGCAGCTGGATGTAAATAAAAAACAAAACAATATATCTGTGCTCTATAGGGAACTTTTTTCATTTTCAGATTTAAATCTTGCAAGAAGAAAATGAAACATGATAGTTTTTGTAACCACATTGTGAAATGAAGAGAAACAATATCAATAGCATTTATAAGAGTAGAGTTGCCTCATGTGTTTTTACTGGTACGTTATTCGAGCCATATAAGAGGTCAAAACAAGGTGAGAAACATTTCAGTTATTACGGGTCACTTGGTTTCAGGTAATGACATTTTTACTGAATAAAAGGGATTTGAAAGAATTTATTGTTGCTAAACTATGAAACACACATAAACTATGAATTAAATTGTCATTTGTGCAGCTGTGCATAGTTCTCACAAAAATGCACTAAAGGGCTTTTTCTCAAAGAAATCTGTGCATTAGTTAGTTTCACAGTTTGAAAAAAGTATTAACTCTTAAGGAAGGTCCAAAGGCAGCTCTAATAGGGGCAAAGAAAATGGATTTCTTTGCAAGTGCTACTTATGGATACTGCTGCAGTTTATGAAATCCTTAAGTAGCTCCATAATTATTTTGTTCCCACTGCACATGTTGATTACTACAATATTAGAATATATACACCATGGCTTGCTGTTCTATTGTATTTGTGCTTTGCAGATAAAAGCCTATGCAGCATGCAGCCATGAATTTATAGAAGAATGTTGGAAGACTGTTGGAGTCCACTTATGAGGACAAAGTTACTGGACCAAGTTATTTGGTTCCTTGTCAACAACTCCAGACCTATTGGAGCTGTGGGTTTTCTGTTACTCCAAAACAGCTTACGGTTCTGCAAATCAAAACCTCCCTCTTGTTCTCACAGCACTTGTTATGTACTTAGAAATACAAGTGTCCAAGACTGTCCTGGCAACTACTTATTATTTATTTCTTTCCTAATTTATTGCATGATATATGTGCCATGACCACAATCCACTTTGCACTAGGCTGGCATAAAGTCTTCTCAAATACCACTTTATAAAACTTCACCCACAGTTTAAAATGAAAAAAAGATGTAAATTTGGTAGGTAGAGTTGGCTGTTTTACAGAGGCATGAATTCTATACTCTGAGCAAAGGGCAAATCAAAGGGCTGAAAAGTTTTATATTAAAAAAACAAACATCAGAAGTGCTCAACACTGCTGTAATTTATCATATTAAAGCCATTTAACGTTCTTACACTTGTAACATTAGTAACCTCTAAACAGATCCAAAATGCAGTGTAATGTTTTACAAAGAAGGGTGCGCTGGGTTACACAGATGTTGACATGGTGGTTTCTACAAACAAATATAATATTCAATTAATCCAACTATGTTTGCTTGAGTCACTGCCATGGGCTACACTAGAGGTTTAATAAACTCTTTCAAATTTTGTCCAAGTTTCTTTTTTAATATAATCAGTAGAAGAACATTTAGAAACAAGCACAAGTAGGACGCTGCCCTTTAGAAATTTCATAAAACAATGTCAATCCAAAACAGCTTTTGGAGTTCAGATCCAAAGTGCATGGTGTTTATAAGGGCAAATATCTCTTCATTAAAATGTCAGAAATAAACCACAATGTACGTCATTCAAAACCAACCATCTCCATTTTAAACATTCACCCTCAAGATCAATGGCAGTACCGACAAACCTAAATCATGTTCATCTGCTTTAGAATGAAGTGCTACTGCATTCAGATGCAATGAGTGAACTGTGACAATGTATAATTAACTTTATACCACAGTAATGTGGACTTCTTAAATTGAACTGGTCCGAAAATATAGATTAGTTTTAAATAACAGCAGCTCTGACAGTAGTGCTGTGTGCAAGGTTTAAAGCAATCTGCAGATAAACTAAGTCTAATAATTAACCAATAAAATATATAAATATAAAGGTGTCCATTGATATGATCAATTATAGATACAGTTATGGAAGGAGTCTCTCATGTCTGTACCTTTTAACAATTCAAGTTAAAACTTTTTCTTAAAAAGTTTTCTGACACCAAAAGTCTTCAGAGCAGAGCAGTTTGTGCTTTCTTGTTTTTTGATAACATGACATGCTGTATTTTTTATTAACTTTTAAAGAAAGAATGTCATGTCAAGCCGGTAATGCCGCTACTTATCACATCAGGAAACACAGAGCAGCCTACAAATACGACTTCTGACTACAACTCCCTCACCACAGAGCGGCCTACATACATGGCTTCTGACTACAACTCTCACACCACAGAGCCACCTACATACATGGCTTCTGACTACAACTCCCACACCACAGAGCGGCCTACATACATGGCTTCTGACTACAACTCTCACGCCACAGAGAGGCCTACATACATGGCTTCTGACTACAACTCCCACACCACAGAGAGGCCTACATACATGGCTTCTGACTACAACTCCCACACCACAGAGCGGCCTACATACATGGCTTCTGACTACAACTCCCACACCACAGAGTGGCCTACATACATGTTTTCTGACTACAACTCCCACGCCACAGAGAGGCTGGCTACAAGGACTACAAGCTTTTATAGGTTCTTAAAGATTGATGTCACTTGATGCTACCTAGAATCTATAGATAAAACTTGTTGCCAATTAAAAATTAATATGATGTGAATTTAGATGAAATTCATTCTCAATAATTTATATAACAAGGTCTTAACAAAGCATTAATTGCACATAATTAAAATCTTATTCATAAGCACTTGAAAGTGTAATTTGGCCTTTCCTGAACAAAGATCAAGCCCTTAATTAACCCCTAATTATTTAGTGTTTTGATGTTACCAAAAATGCTAGAATTGGCAAATTGCTGTGGTCTATGAGGAATAACACACTTCAACACCTGTCATGTTTTATTCTTCACATAATCAACAACTGTTCTTAAATAAAAACCTATAGCTTCTACTCATTTGGTTATTTATCATTAAAAGGATGTTAAAGAATATTAAGCAGTAAGTTATTTCAACAGTTATGTATTGCATGTCAAACTCAAGTAACACTCAAATATCCATTACTTTATTATTCTCCACCAGAGTTATACACCTCTCAGGGTTCAGTTCTGCCTTAAAATGTTCTATAACTGACAAAAAAACAATCCATACATCCTAATCAGCTTTGCTGATCCAATATAAAGAGCAGTGTTTATGGAGAAACAACAGTAAGCTTAGTCTATAGGGATTGATGTAATACTGTGTCCCCATACAGTTTGTAGGGAATGCAGAGGAGAGTAGGACACTGTTTTTCTCATAAGCATCAGGAGAAGAGTAGGAGTTAAGGAACAGGAGTAGGACATTCATCTAGGTCCTCGTTGGCTCACAGCATACTCTTGTTGAAGCTTGTGCCAGAATGCTGCCGGTGAAGTTCTTCTGAAGCTTGTCTCACCATGTACTTTTACAACCTGCCACAATAATCCACTAACAGTGCTTTACACATAACCTTGGATTACGCAGCAAACATAATGAAAGCCAAAGTTTACCTCAGTGCCCCCTCCTACAATACAGTAAAATGTCTTGCACATATATCATAACATTAAACTGCCAAATTTTTTGCTGGGAGGTACGGAGAGTTGGAAAAGATCAAATATATACCCACTGGATTGTTCTGGAAGTGTTATAATGTATCTATCTGTACTGTCTAAACAAAGAGTAACAATTGTTTTAATCAATTTGGTTTATTATTCTTAAGAAATTTCATGTGTTCCCTGGATAGGCTCCGAATCTGCCATGGGCTGGACCAGGATAGAGCAGTTACTGAAGATGAATGATGAATGAATGTACTCTTTTCCCTTAAGAATGACTGACTCTAAGCTGGATAATAGGCATTACTGTTTCTCATTCACATTAGCTAAACTCTTTCAGAAACTAACAAATTAACTAAACCACACCTGTGACTTAACATCAATGTCATGGTAATTCTATAAGGACAGGCAGATTCTATGTAATGTACAGTGCTGTGCAAAAGTCTTAGGTATCCTATTGTTTTTAAGTATAACTTTTGTTATTGATGGCTTTTTTTGCATTTTGCATCATTGAGTCAGTGCAAAAAGATTTTAAACAACCCCAATTCCAGTGAAGTTGGGACGTTGTGTAAAACATCAATAAAATCAGAATACGATGATTTGCAAATCCTTTTCAACCCGTATTCAATTTTATACACTACAAAGACATGATATTTAATGTTCAAATGAATAAACCTTTTTGGGGTTTTTTCATTCATATTCACAATATTCACTCATTTTGAATTTGATGCCTGCAGCATGTTCCAAAATAGGGACAGGGGCAACAAAAGACTGAGAAAGTTGAGGAATGCTCAAAAAGCACCTGTTTGGAACATTCCACGGATTAACAGGTTAATTGGAAACATGTGAATGTCACGATTGGGTATAAAGGGAGCATCCCCGAAAGGCTCAGTCATTCACAAGTAAGGATGGGGCGAGATTCACCACTTTGTGAACAACTGCATGAACAAATTGTTCAGCAGTTTAAGAACAATGTTTCCCAACGTGCAATTGTAAGGAATGTAGGGATCGCATCATCAAGAGAATCTGGAGAAATCTCTGCAAGTAAGAGGCAAGGCCGAAAACCAACACTGAATGCCCGTGACCATCGATCCTTCAGGTGGCATTGCATTAAAAACCGACATCATACTGTAATGGATATTACCACATGGGCTCAGGAACACTTCAGAAAACCATTGTCCGTGAACAAAGTTCATCGCTCCATCTACAAGTGCAAGTTAAAACTCTACCATGCAAAGCAAAAACAATATATCAACAACACCCAGAAACGTTGGGTTCTCTGAGCCCAAGCTCATTTGAGATGGACTGACGCGAATTGGAAAAGTGTCCTGTGGTCTGACGGGTCCACATTTCAAATTGTTTTTGGAAATCATGGACGTTGTGTCCTCCAGGCCAAAGAGGAAAAGGACTGTCCGGATTGTCATCAGCGCAAAGTTCAAAAGCCAGCATCTCTGATGGTATGGGGGTGTGTTAATGCCCATGGCATGGGTAACTTACACATTAATGCTGAAAGGTACTTAACCACATTCTGCACTTGTTACAACATTGTGGCTTTGTAGTAACAGAGTGCAGTTACTAGACTGGCCTGCCTGCAGTCCAGACCTGTCTCCCATTGAAAATGTGTGGTGCAATATGAAGTTTCAACAATTAATGTCCTCAGTTCCCAAATGCTTATTGAGTGTTGTTAAAAGGAAAGGGGATGTAACACAGTGGTAAACATGCCCCTGTCCCAACTGTTTTTGAACGTGTTGCAGGCATCAAATTCAAAATGAGTGAATATTTGCAAAAAACAATAAAGTTTATCTGTTTGAACATTAAATATCTTGTCTTTGTAGTGTATTCCACTGAATATGGGTTGAAAAGGATTTGCAAATCATCGCATTCTGTTTTTATTTATGTTTTCCACAACGTCCCAACTTCACTGGAATTGGGGTTGTATTTCCAAGGGTTACTTTTCCAACAAAAACATGTTACAAGGGCCAATTTTCCTTCCAGTCAAGCAGGAGCCACACCTCATTCCACCTTTAATCAATGGATTAGTCAATGGATCTTGACTTTCAGTGGTGTGTGGCTTCTGCTTGGTTGGAAAGAAAACCTGCACCTACACCGTGGATAAGATTGGATGACCCTGTCCAAGATGCTCAGTAAAACTTACCAGCTAATTACCATAATTCAGAAGTCTTAGGCACATGCAGAGTCTTTCTGTAAAGCAAAGATGCCTATATATAATTAAGATGTTTCAACATAAAAGAAAATACTATACTATACTACTATACTACTGATACTACTGCAGTAAACAGTAAAAAACTAAAGGAAGTCTATATTTGGTGTGTCTTTTTATTAAATGATGTTCCCAGATATAAGGTGTGTATTGTAAATTAGCAGGAAATTTTCTTTTAACTTCTCCTGAGCATCTTGGAGAATGTTTTTTTGAAAAAACTGCCTGTTATGTAATGTGTTGCTTTGTTTGTTACTGACATACGAATATTTTTGTGTGACATTTAAGTTTTTGTTGGAAAAGTAACACTTGGAAATCTAAAAATCTTTTTGTACTGACTCAATAATGCACAACTAAAAAACCATCAATAACAAAAGTTGTACTACTAAGACTTTTGCACAGTATTGCATGTTCATCTATTCCTTATTATAGCACTGGCACAGCGCCAGGGGACTTACAAGCACACACTCTACATCATAACCAACTGGCACTCATGTGAGCCAACATGTGAGAAACAGGTAGCACTATGTTGTATCACTAAAAACAGGCCCAGCTACACTATGTTGTGTCTGGTATTGGCATGCTGCAACATAATTGCTGTCTGTGAGGAAAAAGGAAACACTGTGAGCTCATGGTACAACTGTGAAGGGAAGCCAGGTTGGTGATGCAGGGAAAAACAGGGTGGGTAAGAGAAATCTTTTTTACTTAAACCAGACTCATCTCTTAAGAGGTAGTTACTACAGCAGGGGTGCAGTTAAATCTTCCAGATCTCAAGGCTGGTTATGGCTGTAATTTTTTTTTTACCATAATCACGCTCTACCACGTTCCATTCAAGCCACAAGCACGGCTCAACTTGACCGACCATCCCTCAAGACAGAAGAAAGACATGCATCAAAATTCTTCTCTTTCCTAGTTTTTCAAACAGCTGAGTCCCTGGATGTCATCAATCAAAGATTTGCCTCTTCACTAAGCAAATAACCAAGCGCTAAGCCAACTCTGCTGTACTATCATCTCTTCAGTAGGGTTTTTAGCTTAATGGCACTCTAAAGGGCTCATTATACTTTGTCAGTACAGCTTCTGAGAGCTGAATGAAATGAACTTCTGAAAGCCCAGAGCTTTATAGTCTTTCAGAGCAGTAGGGGGATCCAGTAGAACAGCAGCAGTAGAATCTATTAAACAAGATGATGGGTAGTAAACAGCAAAGTGTGATATGTGAAAGCACACATTTTATTGTGTGTTAAAAGGAACATATTATGAAAACCTCACTGTTTTCAGTGTTTCTGCACATACATTTGGGGATCTTGAGTGCCTATCAACCCACAAACTGTGAAATAAGACAACCCAGCTGTTCAGATTCGGCTCCCCTTGTTAAGTACCTAGCAGGCTCATTAGAATTATACCACCCCTTATATGAGTATCTCCATCCATGGCTCGAGAAATACCTTTGTCCAGAAAGATGCACCATTTTCTTCTCATCTACCCCATACCTTTTAGCATTATGTCAATGCTAGGAGCTAAGTATGGGAACTACTCTGTTGTTGCCTGCACAGATCAACATACATCACTACTGTACACTGGCTCACAGCCTCAGAAAACTGAAGAGCTGAATGGATAAACGTTATTTTTGATGCCCAGCTTTTGAAGTCCCAGCTACGGTCAGCAAATGAGACTGGCAATGAGACTTCTCCTAAAAGCACCAATACCAGCTGTCCATTGCAATACTGTAGACAAGGGAAACATGGGTATTTAAAGAAAAAGGTTTGTTTCTTTAACTCTTTAGCATGAGTTAATGCTAGCAGGTGAGGTAATATATTATTTACAGTTTTTAGAAAGTTATTGGATTTACTTACTGCAGGATCCACATGTTAACCTTAACACTATTAGTTTACATTAGTCTGTAAGATATTCAGGCCATTCAAGCACATACACTCTATGTCTACGAAGCCACACTGTTGTAACTTGTGTAGAATGAGGCCTGACATTGTCCTGAGAAAAGATGTCATCTTGACAGCAGCATATGTCTGTCCAAAACACCAATATAAGACTCTGCATCAATAGTACTTTCACGTGTATGCAGATTGCCCATGTCGTGGGCACTGACACATCCCCATGCCATCACAGATGCTGGTTTTTGCACTTTTCATTGGTAACAGTCTGAATTGTCTTTTTCATAGTTGGTACATAAAATCCCATGTGGATTTTTTTTTCCAAAACAAGCTGAAATGTGGACTCATCTGAACGCAGAACTTGCCAGTGTTTCTGCACAAAATGAATATATATCTTCCAAAAGAAATTCTTGGCAAAAGACCTAAATTCTTTGCAGTCTTGTGCGGAGAAACACTGTATTTGAACTGACTGACAATTCTCTCATGAACTTTGGCACAAAGTGGTGAACCACGACCCATCCTTGCTTGCAAAGACTAAGCCTCTGGGAGATCCTCCTTCTATACTCAGTCTTGATGGCCTCACCTGATACCAGTTAAACTGCTAATTGTGGAACCTTCCAGAACAGTTTTACTTGTATTATTTGTCTTATTTATCCTCTGTCCAAACTTTTTTGAGTGTGTTGCAGGCATCAATTTCTTAATTTGTTTATATTTAACAAACAGAATTAAGTTCATCATTAAAAATTCTCAAAAAAAGGTTCAAGTCCATCCAACCATTATCTTAACCGCTTATTTCTATTCAGGGTCACGGGAGAGCCGGTGCCTAGCTGGCAGCTTAGGGCGCAAGACAGGAACAACCCTAGACAGGGCACCAATCCATCATAGGGTACACACACTTATGCACACACTCACATACTAGGGTCACTTTAGATACACCAATTAACCTAACATGCATGTTGTTGGACTGTGGGAGGAAACCGGAGTACCCAGTTACCACACAGAAAGGACCAAGACCACTCCACCCAGGGATTAAACCCAGGAAAGATTCATGTCAAATAACAAATTAAACATTTTCTGGCATTTTTCTGGAAATTCGGTTTTGTATAAACAATACTCACTGTATATTTTATACTGTTAATACTCCTGTATTCACAGTGTTGCATTAAGCAGAAAAAAAGAAAACTAGCTACCTGTGATTTGTTGTCACTCTCCTCTGCACTCAAAAGCTTTCTTCTAGGTGGTAATGGAAATCCTAACTATATTTTACAAGATAACAGGTGTCCTGCTGGAATTCTAACATATGTTCACATGAGGGATGTGGATATTTTAGACAGGCCTCTAGTTTTGACTTTGCTCTTCAGCTCTTCAGACTCCATTTGCAGGTGTTGAAAGCTGGATGTAAGCAGACTTTAACCATGCTGAGTCAGTAAACCCAGAGCGGATGCTGTGGTTTCCACACTTGTTTGTTTTGTGGTAAGGACTTATGATTGAATCATAAGAAGTAAATGTACTGTGTTTTTTTTAACTCTGAATTTATGACCAATGATTATCTAAAAGCATATTTCTTTTATGCTTTTGTTGCTCTCATGTAATTGTTGGACTGGATGGTTAAGGTTAATACACTGTATTTATTTTAAGTTCAAAACCTCAAAGTGCTTTACATATACAAGAGGTATTAATAATACAATGTGTTTATGGCTATCTATGATCATTAAGTAGTATGAATAAGAAATGTGTAAGAATATGTGCAAATAATAAAGAATGTATATATTAAATAACATAAAAGACTCTTCCACTGTCTGAGCTAAGGCAAAATGAACAGGAAGTACACAAGATGACCTATACTACTTCAGGAGATAGATAGATACACCAGAGCTAAACCATTTCAATAGGTAGCTGATATAACTCGAATAAAACAGGCATAATTATGCTCTGAATTTATTTTCTTTGTTAAGAACTGCTGAATTTTAAACTAACTAAAGCCTATTTAAAAATAGCCTTGGTGCTGAAAGATATTTGAATAGTCTAATAGGAACCAAATGATGAATTTTGTGCCTGGAGTCACACCAAGGTCATTCATTTTAGTTGAATAGTCATCAAGTTCTCATTTAAATCAACAATTGTATTGCAGACTTTTGGTACCAAATTTAATATTTCTGTTTCATCAGTAGTTAAGAGAGGACGATGTCTTCTTTAATGTTTTTGACATAGTCTGAAATGGAACAAACTGAAAATTATATTAGTGTATTATCCTTTTTAAAATGAAAGCCAACACTGTGTGGGTAAATGACTTGTCCAAAGGAATGAATGCAAAGACAGAACAATAGATGGTCTACAACAGAAGCCTGTGGTGCACCATATTAGGGCTGCATGATATAGATATAAGAAAATGTGCTGTGTACTGATATATGATGAACTTCTTGGATATCATGGTGACAGCAGATAGAAATGTGTCTTCTCTCTTTTTCAATTTTTCCTCCCTTACACTGTTTACTCTTTGGTGTTTATCAAACCTGGCCTAACAATACTGATCATTTTCAGTCAAATAGCCACCACATTTATAGCTATACACATGTCATTTTTTTGTGGTTCCATTCTAAGTATGAAAGTAACTATTATTCCCAATGTATTGTTATCACTGGCTATCACAATCTCCATTATAGTTAACAAACTGGTTTCAAGTAATATCTAAGTTAGACATGGTCAATGGTATCAAATGCTGCACTCCAAGCATAGAGTCAGGCAAGGAACATTTTAGCCAGCACTGGCACTATACTAAGGGATTATGTACTAAAAAGTTATCAGAAGATTATCCACAAACAATTCAGCCTCTCGCCAAGTTCTACTACTCCACTACTTTCTCACTTGCTCTTTATAAAGAAACATTTCCACTTAAGTGTGAAGTCCATTAGCAGCAAGATTACGCTCCTGTTTTCACCTGACTCTTCTGGATGGCTGTGTCCTAATGAAATGCAAATCATAATGCAGAGGGTCCTGAAGCATAACCAATGTGTTCTAAAAAGCAAGTAGTTGATAGATTCCTCAACTAAACATGGTGAACTGCTCAGCAATTAACACCACTTTCCTTAAAACAAAATAAACCTGTTCTCTTCATGAGTCTTTATTGCCCACTATTGTTAAACTGAGGGCAGAGATGACACCCAAATAAAATATAGTAAGTAACAACAACAACAACAAAAAAATACATTTTTAAGTTTGCATGTCTATAAGGTACATACTGGGACTCATATTAACATTGTAAGCTGCAGTGTTTTAAAATGAATGCAGCTCAACTAAAGCTCAATAAAAATGTCACTAATGAAAGCAATACATTACATAACAGAGCACTTTTCAGACAAAAAACATAATGTAAGCTGTTGGGTTTTGCATGCAAAACAAAAGAAGTAAGTGTGACAGTCAAAGTCTCCAGAAGAGCTGTGGCAGTTTCTCCAAGACAAACTAGTTACTGTACAGCACGATGCAGAGGTCTTAGGAACACGCAAAGACTCGCTGTAAAGCAAAGATCCCTTGGAAAATAATGAATATGTTTAAATGAATGTGTCTATATAAAAGAAAACACTGTAAAGTGCAGCGAACACTAATCAACTAAAGGAATTCAATATTTGGTTTGCCTTTTTTTTTAAACAGTGTTCCCAGGTACAATGTGTGCAG
>JAOVYV010000042.1:13171480-13182602 GCA_025674545.1 Hassar affinis | reverse complement strand
TTGGCTTAAAATCCCTCTGACCACTGTGCAGGACTTGTAGATGTCATTCCCAAGACAAATTGACACTGTATTGGCCGAAAAAGGAGGCCCTACACCATACTAATAAATTATTGTGGTCTAAAATGACAGGTGTTTCAGTTTCATTGGCTAACCCCTGTATATTTATATACTAAATAGGCAATATTTACTTTACTTGATTTTGGAATATACTTTACTTTTTAACTAAAAAAATGCTTGTGGGAAATGTTAATAGGGATTATAAAACTGACATCACTAATTATTTTACTCCATTGTATTGTACACTGGATATACATATTTGTCTGTTATAGCTGCTTCGTAACTCAAAGCTGTCAAAATCTTTAAAAAGAAAAATGCCTACACTCAGCTCCTCACTCAGTGGGATATTCATTTCATGTTCATGAAATAGTAAACAGATTAGAGGGAGCTTCTACTCAATATATTAAGCATTCCATTGTTTTGAAAAGGCTCCATGCTATAAATGTGTTGAATCAGATTTAATTGGGCCTAAATGTTTTTTGTTGGGGGGTGGAATTGATGTAGTTATGATTCTCTAATTTAGTTTGATTAAATATGAGCCATCATGATGTGCAAGTTTTCTCTATAATAGCAGATCTTATAAGCAATGACAAGTTATTCCGTTATTGTTTATTTTCATGATGATGATAATTATTATGATGATTACGGCTACATTTTATGAAGCTTCATTACATGGAGCCACTGTGCTGTAGTAGATTTAAAGGTATTCAGTAGGAGTTATGAGCTTAGTCTGCTTTAAAAGAGTTAAATGGAACAATAAGTAGAATTGATGTATTTCCTGGCAGTTGGATAATGCTGGATGGCTGCTGGTCACATGGCTGCCCAGATGATTTGCCACAACACTGGAACTAACCTGCTTTTTCTTAGCCAAACATTTGAAGAGAATAAAAGAGGCTGGCATTTCTCCAACTCATGGACTGCCATGAGCATTTGCTTTTCATCATTTTTCAATGTCCTAGAGCCACACATACTAGTATAGTACTATTTATCTTTCTAAATGTCTCAGCACTTCTAATAATGAGCTATGTGCTTTTGCCTTTAAAAGTCAAGTTAATAATAAACCTTGCACTTTATTCAAAGTTCTTATCCCCGCTTCCTATTTCTGTGACCACCTGTACTTCCTGGGGTCTTGACCTTTAACATTCGATCACTAATGGCTTGCATTACCTAAAACGACTGAATGAGTGAGCCATTGTTTACCTGATTGACATAAACAGCATGTGGCCAGCTCAGATAACTCACCCAAGAGGTGCTCAGCTAGGACCCTCCTGACCTCCAGCCATATAATCAGTGTAACAAAAAAGATCACACTACTCGTGTCCACACAGAGGTCACTGGAATTGCCAATTAGATCCCTTTTTAATGGAGAACGCATATGTATGTCACCTTCTGCTGTCTATTACAGCACCAAGTGAGCATTTAGTGGCTTAGGCCAAATGACATCTTTTATAGTTTTTTTTCTTCAAAACTATACTCAGTTGAGGACTTGCTCACATTGTTAAAAAGTCATGAAAGTGTTGAGTGATGCTGTTTATTTCTAGTTGTTTCACAGTCGCTTGCACAGCCACACACAAACACACACACACACACACACACACACACATTACAGTTGCTACTGAATCACCATTTGTATTCCTTTTTCAGCACAGATAATGCTATTCAGTGCTTAGAAAAAGTTTTGAGACCTATTCTGAATTACATTTTCATAGCGGGGAGGAAAACTACTGAGCTGTGTAAGAAGCAGAGGTTAGATGACAGAGAGATAATTTGCCGATGGTTTTGACATAAGCAGAAAGAATGTGGCTGCCATACCCAACCCTCTCTATAAATGAAATCTGTGATGCATAAAACATGGTGCAATGAGCCATGGCAATATTCAAGTAGAAAGTTCCAGTGAGGAACTCTGAAGGCATTTTGTGTTTTAAAAGGTTGTAAACAAATGGCTTTTAATATCAGGCACTAAGAAAAAATAAGCAGCATTGTAAGTAGGAATAAGTATTGTTTGGGTTTGTCTTATTACTCTTTAGAAATGCAACTATTGGGGATACAGAAAGAAAATTAGACAGCGTAACCTTAAGAAGAAAACTTAAACTTGGAATGTGGAATGTCTGCTTTTTTTTTAAAGAAATACTATTAGTTTGGACAGATCCCATCCCAGAGTGTAGTGAATTCTATGCAAATAGAGTTAACTAAGCCTAAGTAAGAAACTGGGTACTCTGTAACCCAGTCGAACGTGTGTACGTGAAGGCTGCCAAAAACCTCTATATGATACCTCGTCCTTCTCCCCTAAACCTTACCCTGAAATGGATGTGAGAAATGTATGCTGTTTATATAATGCTTAACTCATTGTGTCTTGTCATTTTCACAGCAGGGAAGTGTGACACCCCTCAGCACATGAAGTTCCTGACAAAAAAGGGGGAGGGATCTTGACAAAGTTGTTGATTTATGGTTAAAACAAGACAAAGTGCCAGACATTACGTAAGCTGTAAAGCATATGCGCTCTTAGTTACAGATTCAACACTGCACTTGCCACAAATAATCCTAAAATATCCTAATTTTTACCTTCTGCTAATCCGAAAGCCAAACAACTTACCACCTTTTTTCTTATCCTCACTGACTGCTCTTATCTGTGATGTCTCACTGAGTCTGCATGTCAGAGTGTAGTTTCCACTCTTCTGTGATTTATTAGATCTATATTTTTTCCTCTGCTTTGTGGCAGAGACACAGTCAGGATTGTCAATCCTGATTTTCGTCTCTAAGCTGTCTGCTTACATAAATTTCTACCCTAAGAGTTTCAGGTTTCAAAGCAACTTGCAGTATAAGTCGATTAAACCGTACTCAGCAAATCAGAGCCGTTTTTACTTTTCTTGTCAGTATTTATAATGGCATTAATTTGGAGAGGTGTAATTGCTGAATGCTAACAGCATGTGCTGTTAGTTCTGGCTGCAAAGGGAAAAATAATTGACATGCTGAACATTGGCTGTATTTATTTTGGGAGAAATCAGAGCCAGCACCATGCTGAGAGCCAGCCTCGTCTACCTCTGGTATGGGTGGTTCCCACATCTGGGCCTGATTCACTAAGGTATTTGCTGCAATGTGTAAGAACATGCAAACAAGCCTAATGAACAAAAGATCCAAAATGGCATCGCATGATAAGAGACCCAAATCTAGTAAACTTCAAAAGAAGTGATGATTAATGGAAGGTTCATCATGTTATTCACAGAATTATTTGCCAAATAACCTTCCGTTAGCTTTATATAATCTACAGTAGGTTCAGAAATGCTGTGGAGTTTGGTGTTGTTGTTTTTGCTGTTACAAGACATTTGAATAATGTTGTGCTATTGACATGTTAGTGCCCAGAGAAGACATGAGCATTACCTGGGAAAGGGTGCTTCAAGGGTTTATATGATTATATATAGAATATATACTATGTCACCATTTGAAGAACCAGTTTATGGTTAAATGATTCTTTACATTTTAGAAAATTATTTTTTCCCCAAATTAGATGAAAGATTCTGTCACCTTTTTTTCTATAAACAACATAATTAAGTAACTTTGTTTGCTTAGTTGTCACTTTCCTTGTTGCCAGGGTGATACCTTTAAAGTGTATTGTTCACCTTGTTGATATAACATAGCTTGACAAAAAGACTTAACCCTCTGACGCACAGTGGGAACTACAGTGGACAGCTGTTCAATGGCTAATTTTATTTTTTACAAGAACAAGTTTCCATGCTTTAAATGCTTATCAGCCCCTATAGTGGACACTACTGCATCATGCTATAGGTCTCAATACAGTGGTCATTATCTGTAACTTCTCACCCAAGATGGCTGCCGAACAACCAAACAAATCTCACATGTCATGAATATCTTGCCAATCCTTCAATCCTAGAAGATTCTTGCAGGTCTAAAAACTATTATGACATAATGTAACATCTAAGGAATAATATCATTGTTTAATTTTTTAAATATTGATTTCACATGATTGATTTTACAGGACTAACTGTCAAATAACTATTCCTTCAGCTTTGTTAGTAACTTTTATTATTGTCTTTATTATTGATGTATCTGCATGGTACTTACTGTAAAATGAATATTTTGTGTGTTAGTTCTAGTAGATAATGCCTGGTGGCTCTACATGATTTCTGGGTTGGAAAAGAATAATCTTCTCCCTTTCAAGGCATTGGCATGCACTAATAAATGCTAGCTCCCTCCAGACAAAGAGAAAAGGAAAACCCAGTGGGCCCCCACCTCTGTTAAAATGCAGTGACGAAGGTACTAAATAAGGTCAGATTTGACCAAGGAAATCACTGGCCGATGCTCACAGAGACCAAAAATGCAAAGAGATGCCATGATGCCCCATGCACACAGAAAATCAAATGCATATGTATGCAATGTTGTGTGGCAGTGTGTCCTGGGAGCTTTGCACCTTTCATATCATGTAGGTGTTCGTATTTTCCACATTATTCATTAGTCTGTTGATTGCATGTTGCTTTAGGTTCAGAATAAAGTGATGCATGCAGTCCACTAGAATGGACGTGTAAATAGCTTTATGAAAAAATGTATGTTAAAAAAATTATAATTGCTTTTGTCATGCCTTGCTAAAGATAAAAATACACAGGAAAAAAAATCCTGCCTCAGGTTTTCATAATTCATGCATCACAGTGTTAAGGTACAAAAATTCACAGCAATTACCTTTTAAGAGTAAACCTTTAAATTAATTTACAGACAAGAGTTGTTTAGAAATAAGAATCTAATTTAGTTAGCTTCTTATTGTTAGCTATGATTGCATGCTTTCCTTTGAAGAGCTGGGTTACACATTGAACAAGCTGCTAAACAGCTATGCCTGTAACTGCCCAGGATATTATTGGCACAATTACGTTCAGGTAATTGCCTGCAGTGTTTGCTATAATACTGTCTGCTGACATTAGTTATGCTATTAAAGTGGCATCTCAGCAATGACAGTTTGATTAACCCACTTGCTAACCCACGTGCTAAGAGTGAGCAGTGAATATGTGTCTGAGCCTTGTGCATTTGGGTCAGGGGCATTCCAGGGACGTGCCAGGGTTGACCAAAGGAGTTTTGTTCAGTGTCATATCCATGGCTTCTAAAAAGACATGCATGAGTGCTGCCAGCATTGCTGCAGAGGTTGAAGAAGTGGGAAGTCAGCCTGTCAGTGCTTAGACCATACGCCACACACTGCATCAACGAATGGCCGTTGTCCCAGAAGGAAGTTGAAGTTTGAAGCTGATGCACGAGAAAGCCCGCAAATAGTTTGCTAAAGACAAGCAGCCCAAGAGCATGGATTACTGGCACCATGTCCTGTGGTCTGAGAGACCAAGATAAACTTGTTTGGCTCAGATGGTGGCCAGCATGTGTGGAGGTGCCCTGGTGAGGAGTACCAAGATAACTGTGTCTTGCCTACAGTCAAGCATGGTGGTGGTAGCATCATGGTCTGGGGCTGCATGAGTGCTGCCGGCACTGGGGAGCTGTGGTTCATTGAGGGAAGCATGAATTCCAACATGTACTGCGACAGACACTCCTCCAAGATGCCAACTGCTTTGCTGAGGAAGTAAAGGCGATGGACTGGCCAAGTATGTCTCCAGACCTATCCCAAGGTGTCTAACATCCATCAGCTCCATGATGTCATCATGGAGGAGTGCAAAAGGATTCCAGTAGCAACCTGTGCAGCTCTGGTGAACTCCATGCCCAAGAGGGTTAAGGCATTGCTAGAAAATAATGGTGGTCGCACAAAATATTGACGCTATGGGCACAATTTGGACCTGTTCACTGTGAGGTGTACTCACTTGTGTTGCCAGCTATTTGGACATTAATGGCTGTGTGTTCAGTTATTTTCAGAAGACAGTAAATCTATACTGCTCAATAAGCTGAACACTGCATACTCCAAGCTTATATCCAAGCTTCATTTCTATAGTGTTTTCTATATGAAAAGATATAATAAAATATTTGCAGAAACGTGAGGCATGTACTCACTTTTGTGAGTGACTGTTTACTGTATGTAATGCACTGGAATTGATTAAGGTGAAAGACAATCTCAACCTCAGCTCATACCCAATATTTAGGATATAGAAGCCCTACAGCTTCATAGCCATTATCATAAAAAGCTGCAACCACACAAAGAATTTGTATTTTTTTGTAATTTGTATCACTGTATTTGATAAAAGTTTGTTATACATTCCTTTCAACCCATATGTCATGGACTTTTATGTGATAACCATACAGAAAAAAGTCTATGGTGGCTTGGCTTGGTTACCACACAAAATCTCTATAAACATCTGTCAGCAATTTATGCAAATATACAGCTATCAATAGACTTAGTACCATATTAATGGTATAAACTCTGGACTTATGTATTTAATATATGTATTTAATTATATATATGTATATGTATATATGTATTTATAAATGTATTTAATGAGATCCATTCACTGGCTTAAAAATGCCTTAAAGCCACATGCTGACATCAGTGAAAGTGTATAGTGTGGTAGCAGCCATCCCCAAAAACATGATTATTTGATTTTTTTTGTACACCACTATAATCAGAAATGCCTTAAACACACAAACTCATACAGGCTGGCCTAAACCTTTAATTAGTGTGATTGCAGTAGGCAGTAGGCAATCACACTATTGTTATCCGTCAGAAGAATTCGGGGTGATATTGTCTGGATTTCGACTGCCGCAATTTTCGAAATATCGACACCGTTCCAACTGTAAAATATCCGACATGGTTGGGATCGGTGCGCTTGTATAAGGCTAAGGGACCTGTGCACTTGTTTACCCTCCACACTCATTTTTATTTCCCTTTTTTCCCCATCCACTTCCATTGATTCTCATTTCAATTTCTATTTTTCTGTCATTTGTGCTTCTGCTTGAATAACACGTTGCATACACACCATGACCAGTCTCATCAAATGTATTTACACTCCCAGGAACTATATGCTTAAAAAAATACACAATCATGTGTTTGATCAAAAGTATTGGCAGTATATGCGAATGGTGCTGATGGTAATGTCACTGCTTTGCTGCAATCACACTCACATTTTCTTCAGGAAATGCATGTCTCTAGTTTAGATCAGAATCTCAGATTCAGTGAAAAAATTGCAACCATTTTAGTCAGTATCCAGGCTATGATCTTAACATAGTAAGTTAAAAGGATGTTAACTTCAGTTAAGTTCAGTGAACTCAACATTTTGAATGTACCCAGTAAACTTACTTTTTTACCTGATGTTTTTACAGTGTGGAACAGGCCATAAATACATTTGATCTTTCATTTTAAAAATACAATGATATTCAAGCTTTCAGTATAACCAGCATGTCTTAAACTCTGCTTCACAGATCCAAGCTCTGTGAACTTCCATCTTGAGAGCCAAACTTGTTTGCTCTTTAGCAGCATGCCTCCAGCTGCTGGTGAAACAGGTGTGTTGGTTTACTTTACTGCAGTACCACGCAGCTACATTCAAAGCAGAGTTTATTCGGTGCAGTGGAGCAAAATCAGCCAATTATGGAGAGTCCTGATGAGACATATTTCTGCAGATGAAACAGTGGTTTAGCTAACGTGTTGGAATTATGAGTAAAAGATAACGGCCACTGAAATTGGAGGTGAAAATCACAACAACCTGAAGAGGCACAACTCATGTGGAACAGGTAAATGCTTAGATGGTAGGCTGGACTTGGAAGTAATCACACACATTCACACTCTCATTCATACAGAGGGACAATTTAGCTTATCTGAGGAACTACAGGGACAAGAGTTCATAATTACATAACTATTGGCGTGCATAATTACATGATGGGTTTATCACTGTGTGTGATTTGACAAAAGTGAATTTCATAATGTGGGCTAATAATTGTGTGTAACAATGCAACAAAGCCATCCACAGCTTTGAGATCTCATTGCAGGCATACTATATCACAAATTTAATAATAATTTAAGCTATAGCAGACCTTAACCACCATAATGTCAAAAGCAAATGTCAGAGGTAATTATCTCAGACTCTAACCACACTGAGCTCTGTATTACTTGACTTGATATGTTCATATGTACTATTTAACTCTTCAATAATCTTCTTGTTGTGTTTAAGGCCTTATTTGTTGTATAGCGTTATAGCTTTCTTTACTTAGTGTATTTGTCAACTTTGCACTATCTCTATATAGTTATAGTTAGTTCCTTGCTTTACCCTTGTCTAGTCAATCAGTCAGTCATTATCTGTACCGCTTATTCCCAGTTACGGGGTCACGCGGGAGCTGGTGCCCAGCCGGCAACTCTGAGCGCAAGGGCAGGAACCCTTGTCTATTATGAGAGAAATTACACTAAAGTTTACTTGACTTGTATAAAATATACCTAGATATTCTTTAGTAGCAAACTTTTTCAACACCTCAAATTAACTACAACCATGTATCCAAACAAAAGCTTAAAACAAAAACTAAAACCTTGCACTTTATCATAAAGTGAACATAAGCATAGCATCTTTCCACCAGCACTTTGTTTCTGTTTATGACTTTCCAATTAACAGCCAAGTGAGAACCATATGGCCTGATTGTTAGAGTAGAAATACAAAACATATTAAGATTCCGCTATAATTTAATCATAAAAAATGTGCCACAGACAAATTCTGCAACCATTTAGTTGAACAAACAAAATCTGCTCTTTCCTCTACCATCAAATATAACCTGCAAATAGCCGGAACCCAAGAGCTGAGCTTGCTTTTCACTTACTGAAGACAAAACTGAAGGCACCAGACCCAAAAACAAGCAGCAACTGTAATAATAACGCTAAAACATCTATGACCTTTTTTTATCCATGACTGAAATGAGACGATGTCGAGACAGAATGGTCATCATTAAGACACTGTTTTATGACATCACATACTAGCATTGCTATATAAGCAACAGTGCTAATTCTAAATAGGTAGAAACACCCAAGCAAATATGGCTGACCTACATCTGGGTTTGATAAGACATAGGTTTTTGGAAGAGGAGGCATAGATGGATGTAGGTGCAGATATCAGGATTTTAATGAATACACGTACAAACAAAAAAACAACACACAGGAATTAAGACTAGGCATGGAAAAAATGGTACAGAAAAACAAGACAGGAAAGGTCAAAGACACAAAACAAATAAAAAACAAATGCAAAACAAATGCAAGACAAAACATGCTCTGTGAACTGCGAACATACAGCAGTGATAATCAAGGTGCAGACAAGGAGCAGATGGCAGTGCTTTATGACGTAGCTACGTCATGTGATATGCAATGTCTGATGGGTCCTATGGCCCAAAGTACTGAACCATCACAGTAGGCACCTTTACACCAACCCAACTCTACAACTCAGCCATTTAATTGGTTAAACATCCTGTCACTCATTAGACTTCTTCATACATAAAAACCTCTGAAATCAAGACACCTGTGACTTTATGTACACCAAATATGTTATGCATCCAAGAAACTGTGACAAGTCCTTGGCAGCTCCCACATTCTGCCATCCACATGGTTGCATCTACTCAGCTGACCATGCTCATGTTAATGAGCACAATACCCATCTTCAGGAGAATTTCTAGCCTGTCAATTATGACTCACTTCTGCCTGTTGAATGCTGATCAAACAGTCAATGCTGCCAGGACAACTGAGACATTCTTTCTGACTCCATAATTACTAGAAATCCCCAAGAACCTCTGTGAGTTGGTTTTAAATACAGCATTGTCAAGTTCCTGTAGTAATGGAAACTAGGGAGAGGGAGAGAGAGAGACAGAGAAAGAGAGAAAAGAAATGTTCTCTAAACATTACCAATAGAAATTCATCAGCATCTGGTCCACATGGTCTTTGAAATCAAGTGATACATTGTCCTTCTATAGACCGTTGGGTTCAATACATATCAGAAACTTGTATAAACTAACATAGACTCTAGTAAAGCCATCAGCTCTTTTCTGCAAGTATAACAATCCCATTTCACACTTGTATGTTTGTAATTCATGCACCAGCCATTCTGTTCCAAAAGTACAGGATGTAAAACACTATATAAACAGCATGTGTCCTGTTTTTACCTCTTGTTAACACAAAAAATAATTACTAGGCCACACAACTATACCTTTACCTCACCCCTACCATGCCCTGAATAAATCTACGAGCAAACATAGTCCAGAAACATTTCATTAATCAACCCAGGGTAGTGCATTTCAGAATACGATACCCAGAGGATATGTGTGTTCAGGTAAGGGAGTACAAGTAAAATGGGCTTTGTCTTATTTATATAGGAAAGTGAGAGAGCTCAGCTAAAGAAAGGTAGTGTTGTATAGCACACAAACATGTTTTCCTGATTCAATTCGAGACGAAAATATAATTATGTACTGAAAATGTTAATTATAATATTTAACTGTTGTTAACTTTTCTTTCGTTTTTTTTTTTGTAATTCATAGGAAGTGACAATACAACAGGTAATGGTTAATCTTTTACATGTGTCTCATAGAATTGCAAGATCAGTGACAGTGATGCCTGAATTAAGATTTTCACAATTCTGTGCAATTTAGATAACACACAAAAGTGTAAAATTCTAAACCACTGGCGTGAATGATTTCTTTTTTTTCAGTCCCTACTATTTCTTTTTTTTCAGGCCTCCACTTGCTACCTGTAATTAATTCCCATTTACTGTCTGTCTTGAATGGAAGAATAGAAGAAAAAACATGGGTTTGTCTTATCTGACCATGTACAACCTCTCAGTAAATGTGTACGGAGACAAAAATAAAGCTTGGTAAGAAGTAGCAGAGATCATTGGTGCCTTTCGTGAATATATGTGGCTCAGCAAGCTATTGTACAGTTAGCTTGCTAATGTGTCAGCAAAGCTAGTATGAAGACTAGCACATACCATGTTAACCAAACAACCAAGTTCCACACTGGTTAGTGCATTATTAAAATTGTGTTTAAATAGTTAGCTTTATAATGTATATACTGTGTAACTACTACCATTTCTCTTCAGAACTACAAACCGGATTCCAAAAAAGTTGGGACACTAAACAAATTGTGAATAAAAACTGAATGCAATGATGTGGAGAT
>JAOVYV010000042.1:13149722-13162244 GCA_025674545.1 Hassar affinis | reverse complement strand
GAGCCGTTTTGTACCTTGTTCAGTCCTCTGTCAGCACTTTCAGCATATTGAATGCTTTACTAAATTCTCCATTGCCAAGATCACTGATTGATATGCCCCTGTATTTTATTTCCAACAAAGGCTCCAAGTGTTTATCCCATGTTATGTCTTCCATACTTTTCTGTTCATCTGACAGCAATCAAGGTACACTATTTGGGCACCTCTCCATCCACTAGTGAATTTTTCCATTGGCCTAGGGCTCAGTGATCAAATGTATAAGAAATCCAACTGGATTAAACTGACGCTCTTAAGAATCCTCATAATCAATTTGAGGGTTCAGAATGTCTGCATTATCAGAAGACTTGGCCCTACAACAAAAGGAAACGTTGCTAGAATAAGTGGTTTTCTGTACGCTTTTCGGATCTTAAGGCAAAATTAAGAATTTAGTAGAAGTCATATGCAAGCCATATACAACTATTTGACTTAAAAAAATGCTTTGATGTAGACAATCAGTGCACCACATCAATATTCAAGCATCAATATTCTTGTTTTCCCAGAGAAGCTAGAAATTCCACACACTAGAGGCAATGCTGATCAACATAATGCACTGTAATTGTCTGAGATTACTTTTTAATGGTTTTTTTTGTGGAGTATGTGCTGTAATCTTTCCAAAATATACTTGTCTGTATTTTCTCTGGTTTAAGTAGAGAGAAATGCAATACTTTTAAAACATGAGGAACATAGTTATAATACTATTGTAAAATAAAATGGACACCACAGACTCCCAAGTGGCACATATGTCAAAGGCACTGTGATAATAGAAGAGTGGAGGGCTCTATTTATTTTTACACCACAGTACTGTAGTCTCCTCAATTCTGATTGGTCAGAAGGTGTTGAATAATTTTCCATAACAGCAAAGCTCTGACAGTATCATTCTAATATATCACAGTTTCTCAGTTTCTAAAGTAACAACTTACACGGGGACTTGAGGACCTAAGGACTGAGGGTTTTGTGGTTTCCCACTAA
Source organism: Hassar affinis (assembly GCA_025674545.1). Taxonomy (NCBI): domain Eukaryota; kingdom Metazoa; phylum Chordata; class Actinopteri; order Siluriformes; family Doradidae; genus Hassar; species Hassar affinis. The sequence continues at coordinate 13,161,239 of JAOVYV010000042.1, read as the reverse complement.
TATAAAAGCTAAGCAGTGTTAACTTCAAGAAAGATGGAAAAAAAAGCTCTCGTGTGAGGGAATTATTGTTTATAGGTGTATAGGTATAAGTGAACAGGCACAAACTTGTTTTTTCAGACATTCCACAAAATTAATTGTTAAATTATAAATGTAGAAACCGTATATATCATTCTTGAATGAATGCAGAATTGTGATTGTTGGCAAACCGTTGCTGTATAAAAGTAATAAAACAGCAAATCAACTTCAGTTTGGTAACATGGTTGATTATTTTCCTATAATGTAACATCCCAAAGTGTTTTATTCTTTATAGCACTCTTTATCATCCTTTGGAGAATGGCTGGCTAACCCACAATTCAATACAATACAAATGCCATTTCCAGAAAAGTTGGGACACTGTAAAAATGCAATAAAAACTGAAATTTGTAATTGGTTAATTTCTCACCTGTTGTTCTGGTTTCACTATTTTGCACTAGGCTGCACATGTGCACTTTATGTTGTACTGTTTAGTTATATTTAGTTATATGTAGCACCATATGTCCTGGAGTAACATTGTTTCATTTCACCGTGTACTGTACACACTGTATATGGTTGCAATGACAATAAAATCCACTTGACTTGACACTTGAAGCTTTATTAAACTTAATTCTATTAAATTAAATATAAAGTAATGTGGAAATTGATGCCTGCAATAGACTACAAAAAAGGTGAGACAGAGGCATGTTTACCATTGGGTCACCTTTCCTTTTAATTATAATTTTTAATCATTTACTTTTTGCACTTTTCATTGATGACAGCCTGGATGGTTTTTTTTTTATTTATCTTTGGCACATTAGAAACTGACATCTGTTTTTCCCAAAAACAAGCTATAATGTGGACCACAGAACACGTTTCCATAGTGTTTTGGTCCGTCTCAGGTGACCTCACTGGTGTTTCTGCACAAAATGAATATATATCTTCCTCTTTGCATAATACAGTTTCAAGTTGCATTTCTTGAAGCAGTCATGGACTGTGTTACATTACGATTTTCCAAAGTACTCCCGAGCACATGTGCCTATAACCATCACGGTAGCATGACAGATTCTCAAACAATACTGCCCAAGGGCTTGATGATCACACACATTCAGCAGTGGTTTCTGCCTTTGGCCTATATGGACTGAGATTTCCCCTGACTCCCTGAATCTTTTCATGATATTATGAACTGTAGATGGTGACAGACCTTGCAGTCTTGTTCTGAGAAACATTGTATTTGAACTGACTGACAATTCTCTCATGAAGTGGTTCAAAGTGGTGAACCACGACCCATCCTTGCTTGCAAAGATTAAGCCTTTGGTGGATGCTCCTTTTATACTCTTAATGACCTCACCTGTTACCAGTTAAACTGCTAATTGTGGAACCGTCCTGAACAGTTTTACTTGTATAGCCTTTTCAGTTTTATTTTGCCTCTGTCCCAACTTTTTGTGTTGCAGATGTCATATTCTATTGTTTTATATATAAAAAAAATACAATTGGTGAAAACACTGAAAATGTTTTCTTTTTACTTTAAATACATTTTCAAGTGACTTAACAAATTACAGTTTTTAGTTTTTACTGCATTTTTAGAAAGTGTGAAATTTTAGAAACTTTTCTGGAAATGGGGTTTGTACAAAAACTCCTGACATTTCTGGCACTAATGTACCTTAAGGATAGTATACAACTATCCTTAGGATAGTATTCAACCCAAAGTTCCACATTAAGCCCATTTCCTCTCAACTCTCCAGGTAAGACATCAGCAAGAAGCGAGATTAGTTTTGGGCCTGGAAAATGCATGTTAGTACAAGACATTGAAGAAGGGTTTTCAAAAACATAGCTTAAGCCTTGTCTTAGACTACAAAATCACTAGAAAGTCTCAATTTAAAATTTAGTCACAATAATGGATTTATTTTCAATGAATTTGGTCTTTAGTTTATTCCCAAATGTGTGTACAGATCATGGAAGATCTGCATATATAACAAGTTTTTTTTTTTTTTGGAAAAATAAAACATGAGGCTTTCATTAATTTCTCTAATAGTCATTATAAGTTCCAGATGATTGTGGTCTGAGTCTTGAAGCAACAGAGGAATATATCCAATACGCAACATTTTCCTGTAGTTTAAGTACCCTATTTAAATTGTTAGCAACTGAGAAATGTGAAGATATAAAACTTTTATTTAAGCCTTTGCTTAAATAGCATTGCAAGAATATTACATGTTTTGTAAACAGTTAATGTATTATATGATGATTAAAAGATCTTTGCTTCTTATAAAGATATTGCACAGTAATTGGACAAACAGATGCACAGTCAATTGATATTTTCTGCCAGTTTTTATTTATCTCACCTACCTGTGTTAATAAAGGAGAACTACTTCCTTACTTGGGAATAGGATCTGGGAACTGGCAAATGTCTGTGATTTATTTCATGTGTAAAATCCCAGTTAAAGTGACACATCAACAAAGTTTCAAGCCCCACCCTTGTTTTTTCCCTGCAACTATTTTAAAGATCATATCATCCATAACCGTCCTTGGATTATGTTCTTTGTCCCTGAAATCCTTTTAAGAAGCAGCACTTGGCTCTCTGGGGCCATATCTTCTCTCTGTAGATAGGCCCTGCATTACGGATGAGACAGACCACTGGCTGGGAATCTAAAGCATCTGGTCAGGGTGACAGGTTGGAACAGCTGAGAGGTACATATTAACCTGCTAGTTGTTGATAGGATATTTACCCAAAAATGATTAAAGATTGCAGTATAGAGGTAGAGGTTTCCTGTTTGCAATGAAATAAGCCCAACTTCCACAGTATAAAAGGTTTCACTTGTGGTATTATTATAAGATAAACACCACCGCGGAGAAGGAAAGCAGATGCTTGGAAGAGCCTGAAGGTTGAAAATGAAAGATTTTTGTTAAAGCATACTGACCACAAGACTTTATTCAGGGTGTATGAGAGAGAAAGCCTGTCCACAAAGTTTAACATAGAATCCATGTGCTACAGAAAGAGTGCACTTGAGTACTAAGAAAAGCACAGCATCCCAGTGAAATCACAGCATCATGTTCCTCATGTTCCTCCTCTATGTTCATAGAGAACTGGTAGGGGGTGTTAACGTTTCTGCTGCAGAGTTTAAGATATAATTGACCTTTAGTTCTAGAACACTGAACACTGACTGTGAACACTACTAAACAACTACTAAACACTGACTGTGAAAATCCTAACAAAGCTTCCAAGTTTAGAATAAAGGTCCATAGCCAATCAAGTCCCATGCTGATCCAATAACTTTGTTGATACAGTGCTCCTGTTTTAGAATTTAATTAGATACAGTTATGATGATCAAATTCCTCCTTAACACAAACCAGGCCAAGAATATTGCTTGTTTTTGGAATATTTAAGGTAAACTTTCCCCATGACCCCCATCAGGGCAGACAAAGTTACACATTATGATTACTGGGACCTCCAGCCAACACCCCCTTTGTTTCCAACCCAAAACCATATCAGTTTACTGCACATGCCAAGAAGAATACATTGTTAATATTGGCATTTCAGCAATTTCTGTGCATGAATTTACCTCACTCTCCAAGATTTGTCTTCTGCTGCAACTTATTCTTCAAATGTTCATGTCCATGCATACAAAGTAGCAATTTATGTTACAGCTTATAGTTAAGACAATCAAGCCAAAGTGTATGCTTGCAGTTGGTGCCTCAAATCTGTTTTATATAGATCATTTTATGCAGATGAAGTCAAGACTGTGTGGAGGTGGAATATGCTCTGTATTTTACTGTGAACTTGAGGTCTGCACCTGCCACTTTACAAACACTTTTTCAGTCTTAAGTATAAGTCACTCTGTGCCAATGCAGTCTGAAAATTTCTTTACTTAAAAGAATTGGAAAAACAAAGGGGCTGATACAGTGATGCTGTATTTTTTAAAAGGCTGACAATAAAAGGTCCTTTCCATTTTTAAAAACACTGATTAGCCATAACATTAAAACAACCAGCGTAATAGCATGTAGGTCACCTCTGTCACCACAGAGCTCTGAAGGTGCATTGTTATCTGACATTAGGTCATTAGGTCCTTTAATTCTTGTAAAGTGTGAGTTAGGGCCTCCAAGGATCTGACTTGTTTGTCCATACCCTCAATTGGACTGAGATCTGTGGAATTTGGAGACCAAGTCAACACCTTGAACACTCTGTTATGTTCCTCAAACCATTCTGGGGAATATAGTCGCCATGGAGGGGTGTACTTAGTCTGCATCAATCTTTAGGTAGGTGTAACATGTCAAAGTAACATACACATAAATGCCAGGACCCAATGTTTCCCAGCAGAACATTGCCCAGAGTATCATACTGCCTCTGCCAGCTTGCCTTCTTCCCTTAGTGCACCCTGGTGCCATCTTTTCCCCAGGTAAGAAATGCACACACACACAACTGTCCACATGATATAAAAGAAAATGTAATTCATCAGACCACACTACCTTCTTCTATTGCTCTATTGGTCTAGCTCTGATGCTCAATGTAGGCACTTCCAGTGGTGTGCAGGGAACTCTGACCACATCAAAGGATGCTTGGGCATCTTAGACCCTGTCACAGGTTTACCAGTTGTCCTTCCTTGGACCACATTTTGTTGGTAATTACCATTGAACACCACTGCAGTTTTTGAGATGCTCTGACAAAGTCATCTAGCCATCACAATTTGCCCCAAGATCACTCAGATCCTTATGCTCGACTATTTTTTGTACTTCCAACACATCAACATTATTCATTCCACCTGTCAGTGATCGGTGTGTCTTAGATTTCTTTGGCTTCATCTTTAACTCCATTGTATGTCTGTGAAATGTAGAGCAGCAGCTTGGCTGAAATTTATGAAAGCAGCCAAAACATAAAACAGACTTTTCTATAAATCTGTTGCCGATGAAGAATTGTGTAGCTTGTATTCCAAAAGCAACTTTCTAGCACTATTTCCAAAATCTGTTTTTGTTGGAATTACAGGTGAAACTGTTTTCAGTTATAGCCTTTAATCTGTTTATTGTCTGCAGCCATTATTAGTACATTTATATTATTTTTGTCAGATTACTGTGCATTTTATGACTGTAACACAAAAGGTCTACAATTCTAAATAACATATAAATCCTGAGACGTTGCCACTTACTCATTAAAGTTACATAGAAACACAGATTTAAGAGTACAGAATGACATAAAAATCAATCTGCACCTCATTCATAAAGCTCTTATATGATATCAAAACCAGCATTGGTTTGAACACAACTTATCAGACTCAGTTACTTGAAGCAAGTCCTTGCCCACTAATTCCTTATTTATTTATGCTATATGTATGCAAATTCCCCCTACTCACCATTCACCAATTTGTGCCTCATTCACTGACGCAGAATTCAAGGTATATGTGTCTGAGTTTGTCTGAGAATTCTGCTATTCTTAAAAATAGGATAAAAAGTATGCACAAAAATCAAGTGGTAACACAGTTTCAGCAAAGATATGCATAGTTATGTCTTTTGTCATAAGCAATCATTTGTTTTTACTGAAATTAATATTTGCAATTTTGTTCATAAAGGGAGGCAGTAAGTTAAGTGAATATTTCTTTTAATAAATTGAGGCAATAAGCACATATTTTCCTCCCAATTCTACTCATAGCTAGGTTTTTATTCATTTTAGAACGGAGATAAGCCAAGTGGTTTGTCCAACATGTATTAATGACTAATACTACAACAAACAGTGAACATCCATCATCATCAGTCGTTTTCTGTACCGCTTATTCCCAGTTACGGGGTCACGGGGGAGCCGGTGCCCAGCCGGCAACTCTGAGCGCAAGGGCAGAAATCAACCCTAGACAGGGCGCTAATCCATCGTAGGGTTATCCATCATCATGTGACTTAGTAAGGCACTGGGAAACCACAAGCCTCCAGAACAGATTCACTGCCGATACATGTCTCTGGAACTGTAGTGGAGGACAAACACCATTCTTTCAAAATATCTTGTCTCAGTTGGTGTTTTGATGATTGTGGTGGAGACTGCTGCTTAACACTTTGCTTGAAAATATCCCATAAATGTACATTTCGGATGGTATTTGGAGACTGTGAATGCCATAGCATATGATTTGCATCAAACCATTTAGTGAGCATTTGTGCCCTGTGGACAGGGACATTATTGTCCTGGAAGAGACCACTCCCATCAGGATAGAAATTTTTCATCACAGGAAGCAAATCTTCACTCTAAGGGGACAAGTGGAGACAAATAACTCCAGCCTTCTATAATATAGCACAGACAGGGTTTTTCTTTAACTTGTCACCCTTCTGTACATAGTGCTTTACATAAAGGAAGCTTTCCAGACATTTCAGCTATATCTAAGTATGCAAATGTTTCAAAGGTACATATTACATTGATTTGTTTACCTCATTCATATTTTAGTAAAACTTCATTTGGAATTCAAGGATCACCATGAGTTCTCACTCTACTTGGACTCTGTAAAATACGATCTCTACGGGGGCTATTACCCAAGCCTGAAGTACCTGTTTTTGCCTTAACATTGATTCTTGGCAGATAGTGTGTGTCGCCCTGAGCTGACCATGAGCTCTGTGCTGATTCAGAATGACCTATGTCTTGTAAACACACAGCGAGTCATGAAAGGTGATATCAAATGAGCCTACTTAAATCCTATGCTGGGCAAACTGCCACCAACATGCCATCTCTACTCCTTCCTGTCATCAGTCACTACTGAAGCATGGTGCTTCTACCTTGCTAAAAGGCAGACTCTTTGTTGGCAATAATGCACATTCAGAATGATATAAATGTCCAAGAGAGCTCAGGGGATATTTAAACATTTCAAATTTCACACATTTCATTAGGCAAATAGGTTATTTTTATCCAACCTCATATTTAACCATATATGGTGGCTTTACTCAGACCGCCATCAAAATGTCACTATGCCGTAAGTTTCTAATTCATCACCACTATATATAGCCACATGATCCTCTCGTGAGCTGCATTAAAGGCAAAAAGGTGTGGAAGAAAAGTAGTTTCAAACTTGGCATCTTTTCCAAGGGTAACTTGCGTTCAGTGTTACAGCGAGTTATTCTTCCAAAGGCCATAAGAAGACGCATCATGGTAAATAATCTTCAATAAAGACAGTGCCACAAGACAGACCGTAGATCTTCTCTATGGAGGCACTCAAGAACAGGGCCTATAACTGCCACTGGCCAGTAAAATTCACACTAATTTATTACTCATGCTATGAATGGTCTGAGCCCGCTGCATGTACCTGTTTAAGATTGGAAAATGAAAGTGGCTACAATTAATGTGAAGAAATATGAATAAATTAACTGCCACAACAATTTTCATTTTTATTTATAGTTCAGAGGTAAAATGCTTTAATGCCAAAGTCATTCCTTCCTTCCTTCAATCATTCATTCATTTATTAATTCTTTTTTAGTAACTGCTTTAGCCTGAGCAGTGTCACGATAGATCTAGAGCCAGTAGAGTCCATCCCCAGAACACTGGGTGCAATTCACTCAGGATAGGATGTCAGTCCATCGCAGGCTCCACATATATACACACACTCTTCACCATAGCCAGTCACCCTGCAAGTTTTTGAACAGTGGGAGGAAAGCCTGAGGAAACCCATGCAAACATGAAGAGAATATGCAAAACTTCACAGAGACAGTAACCCAAGCTCAGGATCGAACTCAGGACCCTGGAGCTACAAGGCAGAAATTTTATCCACTGTAGTATCAAAAAGTCACAGTAAGAAAAAATACACTTTTACTTCCCAAACCCGGCGTAACTGAATCACCAATCCTAGTAACGGTCCACTGATTCATTGATTTATCATAAACAGTGAACAGGAACTGAGCAATACTGGGTTTGTTTGATACTGTAATTTTATAATTGGGATCATATAATACTCTACTGTTAGTCATCTCAGAGAAACATTAAATGACTCAGCTAGGTACAGTATGTCACATAGCAATAGTTGCTATTTACATTAGGTTTAGTTGAGCATGAGATAACTCAACAGACCACACAGTAATGATATATCACTAGCCAAATTACAGAATCCAATTCTCACATAAAATGTTGGCATAAATTTGTATTATTAACAGGAATGCTATAATAACTGGTTTAAAGTTGTGTATGATAATGGCCATTTGAATTAATGTCCTCTCTGTGAACAGTAGAAAAAGCCCTACTTCTCAAAATCTAATGTGAACTCTAAAGAGGGGAAACTGCATGCTGGTCTCTGTTCATGCTGGAAGAACAACTTCCAGTACTATTTAAAGTTAATCACATCTGTCTAGAAGACAGAATACAGCCAATGGTGTGTTGTACCACAACATTCTTTTGTTTTTGCATAGCACTGAGGTTTTCAGTGATGAACCAAAGAGTGTGCTGTGGCAGCATGTGATGCTTGATTTGATCGCTGCATGTTGCCTGCTGAATGCAGCATTTCATAGGCTCTGAGTTTAGAGCTTCAACATGGGGCTTTTTATTTGGGAAACAATAAAAGTAAGAGCTATGATCTCATAGTTTCTGATAATGGGTGAGGCTGTTGGTACTTCTGGCCAACACAACCCCCCCACCCCCCACCTACTCTCTCCTGAGTGATCCTACTCAACTCACCTTCACATCCTACTCTGTCGCCAATGCCAAGGTGTACATTGCTATGTGTGTTGAAACTACATAGCACAGCACAGCATCCTGTCCCATATCTGTTAGGGACAGGATGTTACAAAGGATGCATGGTTTACTACTACACATGGAGTTTCCTAATTAGTCTGTCTACTTACATAATAATAGGTGAAAACATTTATTACTTGCCAATGATTATGTTGATTAAAGTTGAATAAAATGTACACACCATATGCAGTGCAGTCCAAAAGTCTAAGACCAACAGTGAAAGTGCTTCGGTCTTACGTTCCTTTCTAATATAATGCATACAAAATAATTTCGAATGATATGATCAACAATTATTGTGTCACAATTAGAATCTTAGGAATAGTTATATGAAGTCCTAATATCTGATATGGCCCCCTTTTTCATTAATGAGAGCATGTCATCAAGTAGGCATGGATAACACAGGGTTGTGTTTGTGAAACCCTGCTGAAGTGCCTCATCACCGGAACAATGCAAGCGGGTCTGGAGCAACAATACACAGTACCAGTTCTGTGTGAAAATCGGTAAGAGTCCATCAGAAACTCTTGAAATGATGAAGAGAGGTTATGGACACAAAGCTTTCAACAGAGTGATCACAGGAGATGAATCATGGGTGTTCAAGTACAATCCTGAGACAAGAAGACCAAGTGCTGAATGGCACACACCTCACAAACATCAGAAGTCATGGTTCATCGTATTTTTTGATTCTCAAGGGATCGTGCATGAAGAATTTATACCAGAAGAAAAACGGAAAATGGAGCGTTTTGAAATGTTTGAGGAAGAGGTTTTTGCATGTTTGCCGTCAGATCGCCTCTTCATGGATCCTCCATCATGACAATGCACCATGTCAAACTTCACTGAGTGTCAGAGAATTTTTGGCTGAAAAAATAATTCCAGTCTTTCCACATCCACCCTATAGTCCTGACTTGGCTCTATGTGATTTCGTCTTGTTCCCCAAGTTTAAAACACGATTGAATGGCCACCGCTTAGGCCATATAAATCCATTGTGTGTATATATAATACATGCCAGCAACAGCTGTTCTCTTTCTAACATCTTTATTCAACATTAAAGATTTTTCATTGGATATTAAATTAGCCTTAATCTCAGAGAACATACTGTTCATTTTAGGAATCCCTTTGTTGATGGATTTATGTTCTATTTTTTTTTTTCTTTGAAAGTCTGACCTGAAACCATCCCTACTTGGAACCTTAAACATGCTGTGGGTTCTTCACATGTGGGTTCTTTTTAAACATGAATTAGATTAGGTACTGTTACAAAAGTGCTTTGTGCTCATGATAAAGATGGACCCTTATTTGGGAGTCGGTATTATCATAATGTTTTATATAATTCCAGTGTCTGAATTCCTGTTTCCAGTGCCATTTGTCACTGTCAATTATGTTTTATTTCTAAGTATTATTTGTGAACTGTGCATTGTAACAGTAAATTGTATTCCAAAACTATTTTAAATGCAGTAGATGAAAGTACAGACATCAGACATTAGCCATAATCTCTTAAACTCCCAGAATCTACCACCAGGTGCAGATGTTTATTGTTCAATACCCATCTTTCCAATTAGTTTCACTGTATGAACTTTATTCCTATTTCATTATTTTATGCTTTTTTATTTTTGGCAAATATTTGGTAAGTATTTCTATGATAATGTTTTCAATAACAGGCTTTTAAATCATAACAGCAGTATTCTTTTAAAATAAAACATAATTATAAATGTAATTTATGCACTGCGGAGAAAGTGGAAACTCCTACTTAAGACCATGAACAAACTTCTAAAATGATAGAAAAATATGACAGTTTTAACCTTGTAGGAACGTTTTGATGGTCACCATGAGGAAGGAAAATTCCATTCCATTTAACAAAAATTTACACAAAAAAGCTAAAAGAGCTGAATGATTTCCTTTTGGTTACTGAAGTTAGGGTTAGGGTTAGGAGTATCATTAAGCTACAGAACCACACAAGCCAATGGAAATACCCCACAAAATATGTGTGTGTGTGTGTGTGTGTGTGTGTGTGTGTGTGTGTGTGTGTGTGTGTGTGAATGTCTGTCACTCACTGCCCCACATTTGTCCTTTAACAGAATCAGCTGTGCAAGGCTTAATTTAGAAGGTTGTGTAACAAACCAGGAGATGAGTTAAAATTTGATACCCCTAAATAACATATGTGCCATTCACCTTGGGACCGCTGTCTGTCTTGGTTAGACCATGCACTTTGTGCACACACACACACATACACACATCATGCATGTCAACAATTCATTGTTTATACTTCATCAGTGGTTCATCAATGTTTAATATCAACATACTGCAACTTTTGCATAAAAAAGCCAAGTCATCAGTTTGTATTAATTGCATTCAGATTAACAGACTTTGCTGCCCTTGACATTAAAAGTATGTAGCGCTGTGCAGTCAGGCACTGACAGGGAGATGATGCATAGCTGTATCATCGCTTGTCAGTCAGTAAAGCCATTCTAAGCCAAACATTTAACAAATGTACAGTGTGACAGAAGAGAATGGTGCATGCTTAGGAGCTGGATTCAGGCAGTAGCACTGGCTATATAACTTGACTTCTGGTGCTTGGCTGCCAAGTGAAACACCTGTTCTTGGACCAATTCCAAACATTCTAGGGCAAGATCCCTGGGTCATACCCACTGTTATCTTCTGAAAATCTGTAAAATGTATATCAGATGTCACAGCATCACTAGCATTCTAATTGTAACATTATAGCCATAATTCCAAGTAGAGAAAGGTGACTATTGCTAACTACAGGGGTTAGACAATGAAACTGAAACACCTGTCATTTTAGTGTGGGAGGTTTCATGGCTAAATTGGACCAGTCT
>JAOVYV010000042.1:13120989-13140649 GCA_025674545.1 Hassar affinis | reverse complement strand
GAGGAAACCCACGCGAACACGGGGAGAACATGCAAACTCCACACAGAAATTTCCCAGGTCGCCCCACCCGGGGATAGAACCCAGGTCCTTCTTGCTGTGAGGCGACAGCGCTATCCACTGTGCCACCGTGCCGCCCTGAACTTTATCACAATATGCTAATTTTGAGAAGGACCTGTAAGTAAAACCATGTTACTTTGGATCACTGCCAGTAACCATAAGTAAAAACTAATTACATGTCACTGAGATCCCACCATTATCCCTTCTTAAATGAGCTCTAAAATACATCTACTCAAACTGCAGGACATAACACCAGTAGTAAAAAGGGAGTTGCAGCATATTACAAACAAAAGCTCTATTGATTGTACAACACTGATTTGTTTCTCCCTAAAGGTTACTGATAGCAGCCATGATGTAAACGTTCAGCCACAATTGGTCCACCAGAAGCATCTAGCAACCCCCTATACACAAATGTGTTTTGGCCTGAAGGTATCCATTCTTGTGGACATCTGAAAAATGAGTAGAGAAAGATTGTTGGGAAGCCAGGAAGCCAGAATAGCTCCAAGGCACAGCACATTATCCTGGTTCCACCCGATTTGCTTTATGTATTCACGGCCAGACTCACACTGCTACATGCAAAAAGAAAACGTGAACCAAGAGGGTCGATCCCCAAGTTTGGGTTTGAGCAATGGGCTAAACTGCACTTCATTTCCTTAAACAGTCAATGACACAAATGTCTTGTTGATATAAATGCTCAGAGCAAGTTGTTATTGGCTGCATTGTTTCTTTTTGAATTATAAAAGTTTTTCTAAAGAGGCTTTTTGTGTTTTGTTTTATTTATTTATTTTTTGCATTTCCGTTTTATCCTGTGGTTTTTCACCCTTTGTGAAAGCAAGACCAGGTCCAGATGTCCTTGTTGTCTTTCTCTATACATGTGGCTTTGAACTGTCCAAAAACTTTGTGTGTTCCAGAGGTTACAGCTGAGGATTATAAACCAGAAGTTTCAATTCTTACTGCCAGTTTGTAAGGGAAGCCAGAAATGTACTTTGAACCGTAATTACGTTAACTGAGATGGTCCTTTATAAGTGTGTACTGTATATTCAGAGGCTGTACTCACTGTATTATAGCAAACACTGAATTTAAGCTTTAAAGGTGAAAATGTTTAATGTTCATAAACATATGTTTTTATGTATACATAAATATATACAGACTGCAAATGTTATCTGGTCAGATGAATCTCGTTTCTGCCTGTATGTGAAAGATGTTAGGCATCATTGTTCATCTTAGACCTCAGGATGCTTTCACTGAGGACTGCATACAAAGACTGGTTGAAGCTGGAGGAGGCTCTGTGATGTTCTGGGGGTGTTTTAATTATGTGGAAATGGGTCCTTTGGTTGAGGTGACAGTAAATTTGAACCACAATCAGCTGTTGGACAACCAGGTTTTCCCTTTTGCTCATCATCATGCCTAGGAACATAACATTCCTATTCCTATTCATGTATTCCAAGGTGACAATTCCAATTCTCACATTCACAGAGATACAAATGTGACTGCCTGGCATGATGAACATTCAGGAGCATTCACACATCTGCATTGGCCAACAAACACCCCAGAGGTGAATCCTCTTGAAAATTTGTGGAACTGCATGGAACAACGAGTAAGATGCCAGGAAAGCCATCCATGAAATCTGGCCAAACTGCACAATTCTTGGATGCAAGGGTGAATGAACATTGATGTTGCCTACATCCAGAAACTTGACCAGTCCATGCCAAATCGAATTGCAGCTGTTATTTGTGCTCTTGGTGGTATTACCCACTATTAGGTGCATTTCAGTCACAGGTGACTAATTATTTGTCCAGTGGGCTTATGTATCTAAGTGTCTAGGCCATCTATAATTTAATCTCTTCTGCAGTGTCTTTATCTGAAACCTTGTTAATCCAGAACTGGTTCCCTGCAGGAACTGATGGTGTCTGCTATTTAATGCTGATCCTGACAGTGGTCACAACTGTCCCTGCGGATGCTAAACCAGTATCTGTAAAGCAGCCATCTGCTTCACTGAAGTGAAGAGTGATGAACTGTTTTATAAATGGCTTTTGAAAGACAGGCAGTCTACTATACCACTCTGACGTGACATCAACACGGCAGTGACTCTATGACTGGAGAATCTGCACTAAAGCATACTATGTAGGAGGATTGGCACATGACACTAAGAGTTTTTTTTAAAGATTCAGTATCGTCGTAACAAGTTAATTGCTTTTCTCTAATGTAAAATATGTCATAGGCACTCTTCATATAAGAATCAGTATGTCAGTAAACAATACCATTTACTGAAGGCTTTTGCTCTAAATAAGAAGTGCAGAATTATCATAATAAATTATACACTACTTGACTGAACAATTAATCTTCAAGAAAATATATCAGCTGCTCAAGTTATTAATTAGTCATTTTAAAAATAATTTTAAACCAGAAAAGCAGACTCTTAAAGGCAAAAAAATTGGTACATGAAATCATCTGGTGAATTCCATTTAAACCCTTAGGATTATCTGAGACTACAATTTTATAGGCACAAGGAGAAGGTAAAACAAAAAAAGGCTCTAATTGAGCCAGGCAGGCTTTGCCAGGGTCACACTAGGCATGCGGCACACATGCCAGGGATCTGAGAATGTACTTTATACTGAGCCACGGAGCGATCACACAGTCAGAGAATTTTCTTAGAAAGATATCTTCCAGGTGCAGAGGATAAGGGCTGTGAAAAGTCTGTGGTTAAAGATGTCCATTACACATTACTTAGGAACCACCCTGAATCAACTCACTTTATTCAAAATTCATTGTGCTTTTCCATTCGAGTTCCTTATGCCATAACATAAGATGTTGGCATCAGTGTAAGACATCAAGTATATACAATTGTCTGTATATCTTGTTATAGACAGATACTCTCAGCAATGAAAAAAAATCTTTAGTATCTCTTCTAGGATTAATCTTTGTGCACTGACACACACAGAAATCAGGATTTAAAATAGTATTTTATCACTTTCCCTCAAGCCTGTCATCTGGTTCTTGTTTCAGTGGCACAATGTGAACACTAACAGCTGGCCAGGCATTAAGGCCTCTCAGCTCCTATAATTCCTCCAGACCAGGCACTCTCATGTGTGAGCAGACACTCAGCAACCCCAAGGGATTCAGTTTCCCACCTCCAGCCCCCTAAAGGCTCCATTCACAAAACCCCTGAGCAGAACACACAGGCCTCACTGGACCAAACAGAGGAGCTGAGCCACATGTGCACACACCTCAGGTTACTATCCCAGTGGAATTACACAGCTCAGGGATTAAGAGCACTCAGGAAAGACAGACTGCTATCTTAAGCCAGTGAAAGAGGTCTGAGAATAAACATATCACGGCAAGCGCTTTGCCTTACGTTTGGATTCGAATTCAAGCTCTCTATGGGTTATGAAAAAAAAATTGTCCTGGTACTTTGTAATTTTCATAGAACTTCATATAATGTTATATGATATTTCAATAAAAATACTGTGAACAACTGTTTTGTGCTGTTGCACATGAATTTATGCCAGCTATAACTGGCTGACAGAAGTTTTATAGATGCCACATGTCTCTAAGATCGAAAAAAATATTTTGTCTCAAAGAAATTGGATTTATCCACAGCATCAGACAATACCCAGCATGCATCAGTAAGCACCATGTTATTTCACATATTGAATTGGATTTGGTACTCGGTATGTCAGAAATTATTATGCTATTGAGACAATATATTGAAAGAGTCTCATCTTCTCCTGTCTTGTAGGCATAGACAATCTGGAGGCAATACAAGATGACGATCTGAGCAGACATTCTCTTAATAGATGATTGTGGTATTTAGATTTTGGTTAGGCATGTTAACAAATTAAAACAGTAAACAGATTTTTCATAGTGCTTGTTTCACAGGTAACCATATAGAGAGAAATTGTAAAAAAAAAATAAATATGAAATATGGTAACTGTACAACATTCATGTCACTATGGCACTTTAATTATATACAGATTTTTTTCTTCGATTGCATGTTTTATTGGGCTGGTACAGTAACCACAATATTGTGAAACCATCCATTACGAGATGTATTTTGGTTTTATTTACATCAGCATGTTTGTAAAGTGATATTGATTCCAAACTATGACAGCTGAAACTAAATCTGACAGTGCATCAGCAGAAAGTGGGTTCAGCACTGAGGCCCTGATGTAACAAGAGAAAGAAACTTCCAAATAAGCGTGAAAAGTCTCGTTCTCAGATGTTTCAGTTCAGTTTTGCCATCTCACTTGTCTGAACAGACGATAAACACATGCACTATTAAAGTTCCAGTACAACACTTAGCAAAAGGACTTAGCTAATATACAAAATACAACAGCAAACTAATCGATTTTGCAATAAATGATAATAAACTGAGGCCAAATGTCCAAATGTCTTTGTTTGAATATGACTAGGAAAAAAATGCTCAAATATCCAGATGATCGCTTCTGAATAAGAACTACTAACCAATAGTGCAGGAAGCAAAATTTGCTGTAAAGCATGTCAGACAAGGATAAAAACAACAGACAAAGGATAATTCGGTCTCTAGACTGTTGTAGCGTTATGTGCAACCCTACAACAGAATGCTCCACTATCAATGCTCCACTGTCACTCCCCTGGACTGAATACCATTAGCAATCTACTGAAAATAACCTTTGCACCATAGAAGAGCTCCAGGTTTCTTCACAGTGGGCCTATTATTGTAATAGCAATATAAGAACCTGAAAGATGATGTCTGGAAAGATAATGTAGTGTAATGATGTACTGCCTCACAGCACCAGGGCCCCTGGTTCATTCCTGATCTATGTAGAGTCTCACAAGTTCTTCCTGTGTCCTTGTGGGTTTCCTCAAAACTCTCCTAGGTATCAATGTGGGTGCATGGAGTGCTGCAATGGACTGGTGTTCCATCCAGCCATGCATCATGTCCAGCATTCCTGGGATTCAACATAGCTCTGACCAAGATAAAGCGGTTACTGAGGATGTAACAGTGAAAAGATTTTGTGTATTTATTACATGAAGCTTACAGTCAGCCAGTGGCGGGCTCAATAGAGATTACTGGGGTGCCACCCTCTTCAAGTTTTTAATTATTTAGTCATACTACGCACCTGGTAGTCATATTAATATTTATTTAAAATGTTTTTAAATATTGTATTTGGATAATTTCTGTCTGAATACATATGTTTTTAAATATTGTATTTGGATAATTTCTGTCTGAATACATATACACTATATTGCCAAAGGTATTCACTCACCCATCCAAATCATTGAATTCAGGTGTTTCAATCTTCCATGGCCACAGATGTACAAAATCAAGATATGCAGACATATAGACATGCAGACTGCTTCTACAAACCACATATGGTACCATGATAGGATGCCACCTGTGCAACAAGTCTAGTCATGAAATTTCTACACTACTAAATATTCCACAGTCAACTGTCAGTAGAAGTGGTAGACCACGTAAAATGACAGTGGATGCTGAGGCGCATAGTGAGCAGAGGTCACCAACTTTCAGTCTCTACAGACATCCAAACTTCATGTGGCCTTCAGATTAGCTCAAGAACAGTGCATAGAGAGCTTCATGGAATGGGTTTCCATGGCCAAGCAGCTGCATCCAAGCCTTACATCACCAAGCACAATGCAAAGCGTCAGATGCAGTGGTGTAAAGCACACCAGCACTGGACTCTAGAGCAGTGGAGATGTGTTCTCTGGAGTGACAAATCACGCTTCTCCTTCTGGCAATCTGATGGACAAGTCTGGGTTTGGCGGTTGCCAGTCTGACTGCAGTACCTGTCTGACTGCATTGTGTTTATAGTTTATTGGAAGGGGGATTATGGTGTGGGGTTGTTTTTCAGGAGTTGGGCTCGGCCCCTCAGTCCCAGGGAAAGGAACTCTTAATGCTTCAGCATACCAAGAGATTTTGTACAATTTCATGCTCCCAACTTTGTGGGAACAGTTTGGGGATGGCCCCTGTTCCTGTTCCAACATGACTGCACACCAGTGCACAAAGCAAGGTTCATAAAGACATGGATGAGTGAATTTGGTGTGGAAGAACTTGACTGGCCTGCACAGAGTCCTGACCTCAACCCTATAGAACAACTTTGGGATGAATTAGAGTGGAGACTGTGAGCCAGGCCTTCCCATCCAACATCAGTGTCTGACCTCACAAATGCACTTTTGAAAAAATTGGCAAATATTCCCAAAAACACACTGCTAAACCTTGTGGAAAGCCTTCCCAGAAGAGTTGAAGATGTTTTAGCTGCAAAGGGTGGGCCAACATCATATTAAAACCTGTGGATTAAGGATGGGATGCCACTCAAGTTCGTATGTGACTGAAGGCAGGCAAGCAAATACTTTTGGCAATATAGTGTACTTCCAGTGTGTGGGCCACCAGCTGAATGAGTGTCTATGCAGCAGCTTAAACTTTTGGCAACAATTGGTTGCTTCAGATTTATCAATGGGTAACCATGAAGTTTCAGGCTGGTGCAGCATTTCTTCTAAATGAAGAGACGAGCTTATGTGTGCGGTTTGTTTTGTTTGTTGTAACAGGGGATTTGGCAAAAATGAAGGCCTTGGCATTTAAATTTGATGCACTGCACTGGTATTTTTAAATGTTATTATTATTATCTCTGCCAAGGAGATTATATTTTTGGTGTGGTTTGCTTGTTTGTTGGTTTGTCTGTCTGATTGTCAGCAGGATTACAGAAAAACTGCAGGGTCAATTTTCATGAAACTTGGTGGAAGAGTGTAGCATGGGCCATCGAAGAACCGAGTACATTTGGAGACAAGGGTTTTAGCCACATACCACTGTTGATAAAATTTGCAAGATAAAGTATCTGAATTTATTGTGCATGCACAAATGGTGAATGGTGTGCCACCACCACACATATTTTTTATATACCTTGTGGAGAGACTGCTATTGTTTATATACCTTGCAAAGTGCTGCTATGTAATTCATGCTTTGTCTGCGAATGCTGTGTGCATTCAGACACCAAACTCTGTATTGGTGTTATACATGAACACATTTGGGATTACTTTGTATCTGTTTGTATCTGTTTGCTGTTTCGACAGCCCTTTGTTCAACAGTTTTGTATCTATATCAATCTATATAATTCACTGACTGGAGGTACCATATTACATGCTTTAAATGTTACATTTTCTATTTTTTAGCTAAGCAGCAGTGATACATGGTCATATCACCCATCAAATGGCTATTTAACAAATACTTTCAGTCCTACTTTACTGACAGTGTGATTTTCCGTTTGTCTGCACCCCCTCAAAAATTCACCCCACACCATTCAGCACTTCCTTGGATGGGAACTAAGTCTAGAAAGAATATATGTCTGCAAAGTATAGCATTTCCCCAGATTTAGACCTTATGATGAATTCAATAGCTCATTAGCAAACCCTTCATAATATAAATATGATGTGTTACAACAACAACAAAAAAACTCACTGTGAAGTGTTCTGTCTCTCCAGTTCATTTTACACTCATCTAATTTCCCATTCATTTGAAAGTTCATTTCACATCAAAGAACAACCATTTTGGACATAAGTTCTGACATTACCACTAATGCCAGATGTTTTTGGCATTTAAGCAACTTTTTTTTTTCCCCACCTACTAACGGAACAAAATGCATACATACCGCCTGCTACACTAATTGTACTTCTGCTCTGTTTTTTCATAGTCCCTTCCAAGTCATATTAAGGCAATGATCCACACTATGTTTCTGACACAGACCAGACATCCATGCATGTCCTATTGTCGTGAGAGGGCAGTTCTTGAGGGGCAAGCATGAGCTGCTCCACATTCCCACATGAAAGTGGCTTTCTCTGGCAGAGACACACTCGTGAAATCAAATAAAAGCAGAAAACCGTAAGTGTTTTTCCATATTGCCCTAGAGACAGTGCTCAAGCCACAATGTGTACGGGCACCCAGATATTCTTGAATTCGGGAGGTGAAAAGCAGCTGCTGTATGCACGTGTGGCACAATACAAACATGAGAGGCTGTGATTTGACATCCCAATGCTAATGCTGATAATCTCCAGTGCAATTTGCTGAACACTCTGGGGGAAAGCACCTCCCACTTCAATCCTCACACCTGCTGTGTACAGCAGATTTTCTTAAATATGGCCTCATTTTTTGCTGCAATAAATTAAACAACTTTCGTCGACTATTGTGTCAAATCTGGCATGATGCAATGCATTTCAAACTGTACAAAGAACCACTAAAAATATATAGGATGCTTAGTTTAGTCCAAATTGACTAAACTAGTGTGGCGTTTCAACACTTCAAATGATTGATTTTTGAGACTGTTGAGTCTAGTGTGCTTTACTTATCACTAAAGTCTAAGGTTTTATGTGTTTTAAAATCATAACTATCTTTCACACAGTTTGTGTTTCAACTTTGTAGCTTGCCTGCTGTTTCAATGAATTCTTCTTGATGTAACTCCCACTTTGGGATACACTGGAACGATTCCAGAAGCCAGTATGCTGCATGTATAACCCCACATGTTTATCCCTCATCCAGTCGAATTCCCTTTATTCTTTAAATTTAATACACACCAGTCACTGGATCAGACCTTTCTGAGGAGCCAGGGTAAATAGTGTAGATAAGACTACAGTCAGGCTGTCATCATAATAAATTCGAATGGCTGTGATAATGCTGCAAGAAAGCATCAGCCTCTTTTGCAAAATGTTAAGGAGGGATTCTGGTAGGATTTTGTTTGAGCAATCCTACAGCGGCACACTATTTATCATCCCAGGACTTTTGAATTATTATCTGTCATTTCTTTTATGCCTTTCAATTGTGTCACTTCACTGGTCTCTCTTATATAATCTAAGCCCTCCACACCGTAGGCACACAGTGGATTGGAAATGAGCTAAGATGATCTATTTAGTGTGGGCCTTCTCCGAGGTATGAGTCATTTACTGCTGGAGGCAATGCAACAAGCCCTAAAGTCCTTTCAGATGTCCTACTCTGATGCAGCACTGGTCTTTATTGCATTCATTTCAATTCTGGCTTATGGGGCAGTTTACTGACCTCATCTCCTCATGAGGACCCATATCACCACTGCACAGCCATGCACCACCAGTCCATTGTGGAAATGGTTCCACTAATTGTTTGTTCTAGGGTATGCCTTCCAGGAGATAATGTTATATTCTTACCTCAGGTTGAGGACAAATAAATTACCTTCCAATTAATTTGTGCATGAACAAGAAACAGTAAAGAGGCAGAATGCCATTTTGGTTCAAAAATACTTCAAAGTGAAACAGTCCACAGTCTTAATTTTATGTTCAACCTTTGATTTAATTAAAATGATTCCATTTTGATCTTTTTTTTGCACATTCTATTTTATATAAACAACAACCTTGATATTTGAAATAAGTAGGAAAGAAAAAAATTGGCAACCACAACCTAGACAGCAGTACAATGGAACGAGTCAAGTGAACAATTAAGCTGCGCCAGACTTGAGAGGTTTGTGCACACATGGGAAATTCTTTAGCATTCAGCAAATAAACAGGGTTGATTTGGAAAAGGGGCAGAGTGTGCCCCTTTTTGTGAGATCAAGGACAGGACAGCAGGGTTTTGCCCATGTCATATAGTGTTGTAATTACTGGGCTACTGGATTTACAGACTACAAAATCCATTACTGCCCTTTTTTTTTATTACTGGCAAGCTTACCTCATGGGACACCCCTGAATTCCAAGCCAGCAACCTCAGGAATTGGTCAGCAGTGTGCTCCATATCATGTTCTTTTTTTTTACTTTGGTTGACAGATGGAATTACTTTAAATGAAAAACTGAAAATTATGTGTTCTAATCAGCTCTGGTGAAGGATTGATTGTGGTGTAATATTTCTCTCCATATGCTCTGTATTTTCTTTGTAGAAGTAGAGAAGACCTGGTAAAATAACACTATGCATAACTTCTCCAATGGTAACAAGTATGCAGTGTTGCAAATTGGCCACTTTGACAGAGGCTCTGGTGGGACATTAGTGGTAACAATGAGAATGAGAAAACTACTTTCTCAGCTTCCTTTCTTGTTTACTTTGGCTATAATGTGCTGGTCCAGGAGAAAAGAACAATTTACCTGCAGTATAATGTTTTGTGAGCAGAACATTCTACATTAAAATTCTTTCCCTTTTCACTCTTCTCTGTATCCCCATATATATCTCTGTTACACAGACAAGGAACTTTCAATCCGCTTGAGCAAGAGAATAAAATATGTTATACAATATCATAATATTTACTCCAGACATCACCTGTCTGTAGTAGCCCCATGTCCAGTCTGTGTTCGATGTCTGGCTACCTGCAGCATAGCCACTTTCTCTATGCAGCAGAGGAAGAATAATGCAACAGCAGTAGGAACTTGCTAGTATGCGAGCACCTTCGGATGCTGCTAATATCTTAAAGTCCAAGAAATGGTTAGAATATGTTGTCTATGGAAAAAGGCCTATTTGAATTAAGCAGGTTAAGCAGAGAAGAGTTAAGCAGGTTTAAATGGCCATAAGTTGCTTCTTAAATAGTCCCAAAAAGTGACTGGTTTAGCGACATAAAAATTAGCCCTGTCAATGGAAGTAAAATACAAATAAATTAAGGAATAAAAAATGACTCTTATCCTTATTCTCTTAAAATTAAAATTATCATTCACCTTCAGTAACTGCTTTATCCTGGTCAGGGTCACAGTGGATCTGGAGCCTGTCCTGGTAACACTGATCATGAGATGGGAATTCACCCCAGATGGGACACCAGTTCATCACAGGGCACCACTAATTCACACTTAGGGACAATTTAGCATAGCCAAATGTTTGAGAATGGTAGGAATCTGCAGAGCAAGGTTGAAAGTCAAGGAGAACATGCGACACTCCATATAGACAATAACCCAAGCTCAGGATTGAACTGGGAACCCTGGAGCTATGAAGTGGTAATGCAGACTGTTGTACCAAGATGTCACCCTTGGATAATACTGTATGCCCTTTAAAATCTCTACTGCCATTAAATACATGAAATGTTAAAATTTACCATCTTTATGAACTGAGGAGTAATATTAATGCGGATGACCGACCAGGTATTTTATGATTCAGACTTTTAATGGCCCAGTAAATATGGCTACACTCAAACTAAAACTGATAATATATTAATATCTGTAATATTTTATTTTGGTATGCTGACAAATAATGTTACATTTTCCCTTCAATGTAAGACTCGCTTAAAAGTTAGTTCATAGGATCTAACTGAACTGAAGGCCAAAGCACTAAAATTTGTCACTGCTGGTCCAATCACCTCTTAAGTCGAGACAATAAATCAGGATTTACTCTAATGTTGCACACAATCTTCAGTCTGCCATTGAGTTTTTTAATGTCTTTATAAATTAAAAGCAACTAAGAAAGCACAGTTAGACATTGAGACAAAAGTTTGGCCTGTACATGTTCAACTATAGTGTTCAGTATAATATTCTCTCAAATATTTATTACTGAAATGTGCAAATATTGGGGTGATGTCACTGTTAATTTTATCAGCAGTACTTAAAGGCGCAAGAAACCTCCAAAATCAAAACAACCTCCAACGAATAGAAAATTATTCTTACTGGCAAGGCTAAGTATGATGAAGTAACTACTGGGTCTGATCAATTTGCTATGGGGGATATATTTACTTAAAGAGATGTTCTGAGCAGCCCTTTCTAACCCATTATAAGGTTTCTGAGATAAAGAATGCTTTGAAATGCAGTTAGTAGATGTCAAGACAGATGCGAGATGAAAGGTCTGATGATTATACCATGTTTTGGTACCAACTAAAGGGCATCTTAAAGGACACACTATTAAATCTAACTGCTTTTAATTAAAGAACATGAACAGCATCTATAGTGAA
This sequence comes from Hassar affinis, assembly GCA_025674545.1. Classification (NCBI taxonomy): domain Eukaryota; kingdom Metazoa; phylum Chordata; class Actinopteri; order Siluriformes; family Doradidae; genus Hassar; species Hassar affinis. The sequence goes on along the minus strand of JAOVYV010000042.1, from coordinate 13,128,725 downwards.
TTAGAGCATTCTCTCTAAGTGCCATGAGGAATTAAACTTCCACACCAATAATACTGTAATCCATACCCTTCACATAGGATGTATCACAAATAGCTAAAATTAAAGGAGCTGTTTTCATCTTATAGCCCGTCTCTTCACCCACACTCACACACATCACCATATTACCCCAGTTCTCCAACGCCTCCACTGGCTTCCTGTGAAATATCACATACAGTTCAAATTTCTTTTACTTACTTACAAAGCTCCTTATAGACTCTCCCCTTCTTACCTGTCTGATCTTCTTCTTCCCTATAAACCCTATCTCAGGTCTTCTTCAGCTGGGCTACTCTCTACATCTAATGTCCAAGGCTTTGGTGGTCGAGCTTTCTCAAGATTTACATTTACCTTTATGGCATTTAGCAGATACTCTTATCCAGAGTGCTTAGTCATTAACTTAGAATATCCAAAGCTAAGGCTGGTAGACCTGAATTCAAGGTACTTTAAGCTATGGTACTGCTAGAATTTTAGCCATGTACTACCTATTAAACATTATAAGTCCCAGAACCCAAGTATTCATAAACTACACAAAACCAGTGAAGAACAAGACATAGGGAATACAATAACTGCTATAAGTGCAGTAACAGCTTTGAGTTGCCCCTTGTCTCTGAAACTCTCTTCCACCACTGGTCATATATACTGTACCCCCCGTCTGTATTATTTGTATATGTATTATTGTGTTATATTTGTATGTATTATTTTATTATTGTGTAATCGTTTTCTGTGTTACTTGTGTTATTAGTGTAATCATTAACCATAAGTGTCTTTGGGTCCTTGAAAAGCGCTATAAAAAAAGAAAGTATTATCATTATTATTATCACGTTATACAGAAGATGAGATCTTGCACAGACCTCTAAAGCTGCACATGCTCTTCATCTTTACCTTGCCAAATTGGGATAATGAGGATCTTTCTTAACTTGGAAGTAGTCTTGAATCAATTATGTAATCACATAAAGTAATAAATCCCAAACTCTCAAGGTCACCTTTCTATTGGTATTACTTCCTTTCTTTCTTCTCCTTCTATACACTATCGCGAAGATTTCTGACATCTCTGTTTAACCAGTGCTCTTATCTCCATTATGTCTTGTTGTGTAAGATGTCTGGATGTGAGGATTATTTATTTATTTGTTTGTTTGTTTGCTACTTTATTAATAGTGGACTTGACCTTGTGTTTGGAAAGTCTATATAAATTTATGTAAACTTATTACAGTAGATACCAACAGTTACCTAGTTTCAATGCTCTGAAAAAGTATTTGCCCCTTCCCAACTTCTTCTATTTTTGCATATTTGTCACCCTTGAATGTTTCAGATCATCAAACTATTTGTTTTTAACATTAAACCAAGATAACCTGAGTAAAGAAAAAATGCTGTGTACCTATGTGAAAAAGTAATTGCCCCTTAGTTATCAACAATTTCACTAGCCACACCCAGACATGATTACTGCCATTTAAACATCACTTAAATAGAACCTGTCTGGCAATGTGAAGCAGGATAGAATGTCTCAAAAGGCAACACATGATGCCATGTTCTAAAATTATTCGAATATAGAAACAAAGTCTCTGAAAGCTACCAGTCTGGAAAGGGTTACAAAGCCAAGGCTCTGGAACTCCAGCAAACCACAATAAGAACCATTATCCACAAATGGAGAAGACTTGGAATAGTGGTGAAACTTCCCAGGAGTGGCCAGTCTACCAACATTTCACCAAGAGTACATTAACGATTCATCTCAGTTAAAGTCAATGTATATGACTGCGCAATAAGAAAGACGCGGAGCAAAAATGGCATCCATGGGAGAGCTGCAAGGCGCAACCACTGCTGAACACAGCACAAAGGCTCATCTTACATTTTCCAAAAAAACATCTACACGGCTCACAAGACTTTGGGGATAATATTCTGTGGACTGATGAGTCAAAACTGGAACTTCTAAAGCTAACACAGCATTCCACCTTAAGAAAATCAAACCAAGAGTCAAACATGGTGGTGGTAGTGTGATGGTCTGGGGCTGCTTCTGCAGTACCTGGATGAATTACTGGTAGAACCATGAATTCTGCTCTCTGCTCTCACAGAAAATCCTGAAGGAGAGTGTCTGCCTGTCAGTTCGTGACCTAAAGCTCAAGCACAGTTGGGTTATAGAGCAGGACAATGTGACAAGATGTTAAATGGACAGTTCAGGTTTGAAACCCCTCCAGTGTAGCCATATTTTACTGAGTGGGACAGGAATCCTCCACAGCGATGTAAAAGACTTATCAAATGTTATTGCAAACATCTGATTGCAGTTGTTACTGCCTAGGGTGGCACAACCAGATATTGGGTTTAGGTCAGTAATTTTTTTCACATAGGTTTTGAATATATCTTTACCTTCATTAAATGGAAAGATCATTTAAAAGCTGCATTTTGTGTTTACTTGGGTTGTCTTTATCACACACTGAAATTAGCTGGATGATCTGAAACATTTGACATAAAATGTCAAAAATAGAAGAAATTGTGAGGGACATATACTTTTTCACAGCACTGTGCATATTTTGGCTGAAAACAAAGCAGTATACAAGCACTGCTTTTCTGCTTTATATTTCTGTAAACCAAAATGATTTTGTTTATTTCTTTATTCATATCCCTAGTTTAAATTAAAGCATGGGTGGTAAACAACAATTATCAAACTCTTTTAGGAAATACATTCGGGCCATTAGGAAATACATTCCTGACTAGCAACCCTAGCCCATCAATCCTATCTTTATGAATGAAGCTTGAGGCTATTAAAGGAAGAGCTTTCTGTACCAGACTATGAAACTGATCCCCGTTTTTAAGGCGCAGGAGTATGTCACACCACAGTTCCCACAGTTTACTGGTCAGCGGTATCACATGAAACAGAAATACTCAAAGGGTGTGTGTTCTTTCACATATGTTTGTGTGCATAGTTTAGCACCAGAAACATTATCATATCAAGTATAGCAAAATATTAGAATGATGTGTTTAACAGGATTTTTTTTTAGAAGTCTAACATCCTACACATCTGTCATGTGTCACAATAATAGTGGTAACCACAGAAAGCCCACAAATAAGCGGCAGAGAGGAAAAATGGTGTTTTTGTACCCACACCATGCCATTCATGAAAACCACCTGAAAAGAACTTGACATTTTGCTGGCTACCATGTTTAGTGTATAGAATGGAGGAATATACACATGCTAATGCAGAGACAGAGCACTATAAAAGAATCCCTTTCTTGCTGATACATTTCGTGAAAGGGTAACCAGTCATTCTTTGGATGTTAAAATAAAGATTCTGTATATGCTAACCAAATGTTCAAAATGCCTTGAAGCCTACCTTGCAGAGCTGCTTAGAAGTTATATGCTCAGGATATTATTCCTTGAAAACCACAAAGAGACTGATTTGTTTGAATGATTAATTCTTTGCATTGGATTAAAAGTGGTGCGGCTTTGGTCACGTGCCACTTCATGTCAAATTCTTGACTATTTTCTCCTACCCAGTGATTTGAGTCTGATATTTAAAACAGCTGAGGAGAATCCTAAGCTGTGCCTGGACTTCGATTTAGCATGTATCATCCGTTTGAAATGCTTCATGTGAGCACAGACCCTGGCCACAACTGCTCCAAACACAAACCAAACTGAACTGAACCAAAACCAACACGGCTGTCTTGGTTGATGGATGTCATCACAGCAGGAGACGTGTTTTGATACCTGACCCCAACTCGCAAAAATGCATCTGAGAGCGTTACATCAGGGCTGACTTGGAGTTCAATGTTTCGTATCTGAACAGAAAGGTGGGGGGCGGAGGCAGGTGAACCGTGCCATGTACTATGTTGACCTTTGGAACTTAATGGAATAATGAATTTTCTAATGCTTTCAAAGCCAGAGCACAAAATATCCATCATTTCATAAGAAAGCAGAAGACATGAATACAACTGCCTTAACACAGATGTAGTAATATCAATATCTAACCATTATTGACAGCAAATGTGTTTGTTATAATCATATTACAAAATTACATATATTACAAGGATAAGCATATTTCAGGGGGAAAAACTTTTTCTCAATATCAGTTACATAAATGCTGACAGGAGTATCATTAACTCATTAGTCCACATGTACACACAAACACACACACACACACACAAACTCACAATTCTGAGCAAGGGATCTTTCAATATAGATTATATATTCTATAAATCAAGGGGCACCAATCAGTGGCATAGCCATGAACAAGTTTTGGAAGGGATGAGGAAAGCTGGTCAATAAAAGCCCTGTGTGATATGTACAATTATACTGTACAAAACTGTTTTCTCTGGGTACAGTTCAGATAGCAGTAAGAGCATTATTTAGTCATTTAAAGCATAATCTCTAATCAAAAAGTCTTGCCATATTAAACATGTTGCTGTAAGATATCTTTATGGCATCTCCACTAAAGTGAGTACAGCAAGAGGAAAATGACATCTTATCTCATAAAACAAGAACTTATTTTTGTTTTTCCCTTCCTGCATTAGACCTCCAGAAATGCATCGTCTCTCAGCTTGATGCCCCTGAGCTTAGAGTGTAGTCAGTTAGTAACTTTTAAACAGAAATGGAAAAAAGTAGCTGTTAGCCAATAAAATGTGACTAACCAAAATAAGGGACGTATTCATTTTACATCTTGGGTGGTTAAATGTGGAGGATCTGTATTGATGACTTTGTTTGATCTTTGTTGAGTAAGCATTTGGAACGGTCATAAAAAAATGGAAATCACCCCTTAGATGCACCTCTGTCGTCTTTTATGCTCCTAGAGGGCTATATTCCAGTGAAGTTGATGTAAGGTAATTCACAGGCTCAAAAACACTCATGTGCTAAAGGAGAAAAACTGGTCAATTAGGCCCATATGAACAGTCCAGCAGTCTAACATGGGAGCAGGCTGATGTTATTTCAAAATGCGTCATTCTATTAAGTTCAATATGCTGGCTCTGAGCCATAAAAATAAGACCACATAGATCATAAGGTCCTTTAAGTCCTTTAAGCTCCTTATTTGGGTTGTCTGAGCCCCATATTAGATGTGAGAAGAATATAATAGCTCAGTATCCTGAGTTTCCCACAGATGTGCCCTGTGAGGTTAGGGGTCTTCCTTTTGTAAAGACCCAGAACACAGCACTCACCTTCTAGACATGGCCAAACTGAGAGAGAATGACCTCCTGTGGGAATGAGCAATGTGGGAAACTCCTTTTGGAGTAAAAGTGGTGGGGACTAGGAAGAAATATAGTTTTGTGCCTGCTTGAAAACAGGGGGGCCTTTTTTCACAGATCACATAGTGGTCATGGTTATGTGGTTGAAGAAGCAACTGAGTCATAGATGGGGGGCCACACAGAAAGAGATATAAAGCTAATGTGAGGCAACTTTATGTGTCATATTCTAACACAATTATGACTTCAGCCAGCTTTCCAGATGCTTGTTTAACCTTGTCAGCCAAACTAGGGAGTGATGATGACATTTATGGGTTGTGATCCACCCCCTTTCCATTTGCACTCTTTAGCATTTAAACGAGTAAACTGACAAAACAATTCACAATGTCACAATTCAAACTTCAGTTTTCTCTCTGCTGTAGTTCCAATTCAGAGGCTTGGATTTTATTACTAAAGCCGACTATTAACAAAGCAGATTATATACGAATCTTACAAATATACAATATTTTGACTGCAAATTCGAACTGCAACCTTTCAGCAGCACAATGACATTTAAAACTGTGGAGCCATTCTTCCAGTGAATCAGGGTGCAACCACATGTGTTGTGGCTGTATGAACCGCCGCATGTGCCTGGAAGCATCGTCTGTGGTAAGAGGCGAGGGTGAGATCTCTCCCTCCTACCCTCAGATTCCTGTCTACTATCCAGGGAATGCAGCCAAGAGTCAAACAACAGCGACAAACAGCCTCTGTGAATTGAAAGGGTTTATTTTCTCTACCTCTATCTCTCTCATTCAGTTTATCTTTTTTTAATACTCCAATCCTCAGCCTGATCTCTCATAAAGAAGTTTGTTTTGTCCTTCTATCTCTCCATTTCCTTTCTTTCTTTCATTATTACTTCAGCAAAGAGAGGAAGAAGAGTAGCTCTCTTACAGAGCAAAGACATAAATACAATACTCCATTTACAAAAAAATCAACTAAAAACTGAAAAGATTTGTTCAAACTCTAGAACTTTTATTTAACTGTGTGTTAATCACAAACTTCTAAAAATGCAATGATAAATAAAAAATTCCCTGAACTTAACTGATAATTTTATTTTTTTAATTTTCAGAAAACATTTTCAGTGTTTTCACTGACAAACCTATATAATTGTATTTTATAAATATAAAAATCAATAGAATGTGATGGCTGGAACACACTCAAAAAAGTTGGGACAGAAGCAAAATACTTAAAAAGGTTACAGTGGAAGAATCCACAATTGGCAGTTTAACTGGTAACAGGTGAGATCATCAAGACTGAGTATAAAAGGAGCATCCACCAAAGGCTTAGTCTTTGCAAGCAAGGATGGGTCATGGTTCACCACTTTGTGCTGAACTCCATGAGAGAGTTCTCACTCAGTTCAAATACAATGTTTCTCTGCACAAGACTGCAAAGAATTAAGTCTTTCACCATCTACAGTTCATAATATCATGAAAAGATTCAGGGAGTCAGGTGCGCAAACGCCAAGGGCGGAAACCGCTGCTGAATGTGTGACCATCAAGCCCTCAGGCGGTATTCTTTGGGGAACTGCCATGTTACCGTGATGGACATAGCCACATGGCTCACGGCTCAGAAATGCCTGTGTCACTTAACACAGTCCACTGCTGCATCAAGAAATGCAACCTGAAACTGTATTATGCAAAGAGGAAACCATATATAAATTTTGTGCAGAAACACCAGTGAGTTCTCTGGGCCCAAAATCAACTGAGATGAACTGAAAGACAGTGGAAAAGTGTTCTATGGTCACACAAGTCCACGTTTCAGTGTGGTTTTGGGAAAAACTCACATCGGTTTCTGTGCACCCAAGATGAAAAAGACCATCCAGACTGAAAAGTGAGTATTTTGGAAAGACATATGCTGTCATCATGATGACGTCTTATCCCGGAACTCCATGTCTATTTCAGAAGGACAAAACCAGGCCTCATTCTGCATGAGTTACAACAGTGTGGATTGACTGGCCTGCCTGCAGTCCAGATCTGTCTCCTATTGAAAATGTATGGTGCATCATGAAGAGGTGAATCAGACAACAGTGACCACAGACTCTTGGGCAGCTGAAGTCTTCTACCCACCAAGAATGGGCAAAACTTCCACTTGCAAAACTGCAACAATTAGTATCTTCAGTTCCCAAAAGATAATTTAAAACACAAGGTGACGTGATCCACTGGTATGTATGCCTCTGTCCCAAATTTTTGAGTGTGTTGCAGCCATCAATTCTGTCAATTTGTTTATATTTAGAAAATAGAATTAAGTTTGTGTTTGACACACTGAAAATCTTTTATTTTGTCCTTTTATCTGTTAAATAAATGTTTGCGTGAATTAACAAATTACAGATTTCAGTTTTTATTGCATTTTTAGAAAGCGTCCCAACTTTTCAGGATTGGGGTTTGTATTACAATGGGAATACAAAGTTACATTTTCCACTATAGGGTGACACGGTGGCTCGGTGGGTAGCACTGTCGCCTCACAGCAAGAAGGTCCCGGGTTCGATCCCCGGGTGGGGCG
>JAOVYV010000042.1:13020509-13033112 GCA_025674545.1 Hassar affinis | reverse complement strand
GCCACCAGGCTGGTCCAGTTTAGCCATGAAACCTCCCACACTAAAATGACAGGTGTTTCAGTTTCATTGTCTAACCCTTGTACAATCTGTCTGCTGGTAAAGGTTGTCATATAACTCTTCTGCTTACTACATGCATTCAATATTAATATATTTTACATGCAATGCAAAGAGAAAGCATCACCAAAACTGTCAACAATTACTTGACTTTTAGTTGAGGGAGAAGTATTCTACTATAGTATTCTTCTGCAGTGAAACTTTGCTAGAAGATGATAATGATCATGAAATTAATCTGTATTCCTGGTTTATATTAACCAAGCTAGTTTGCCATATTCTTTCAAATTACATTAGCTCCCAGTTATCCTATTCACCCACCCTTCCAAACAACCAGAACATGAGCTTGGGTAGCATACTGGAGCTTTTACTTGCCTGGTGTCAGTAGTATAGTCATTGCATATAATAGTTAATCTAATAAATGAGTGTTTCCTCTGTTTTCCTACCAGCTCCCAAAAATATGCTAGTAGGTAGAAACCCAAATTCCAGAAACTCCCCCAGGTTTGTGACCACTTTTGTGAACTTACTACACAGCGAACTGGATGTGACCTTGTCAAGATCAAGCACACACCAGCATGGTATGGGGGGAGCAGAGGCGCCAGTCTCATTTCACCTCGCTCAGCTTCCACCTCTGCTCAGGATGATGTCACCTGTTTTCTTTTGTGATTATCATCTGGTCATATTTCTTTGGTTCTATGTGCCGTGCAAACTGCCATTAGATGAAATGGATGTAGCAGATCAGCTCCATCCATTTCTTCCATTTTTTTATCACTCTGTGTCTTATGTGCTTTAAGGACAGGCCCAAAACTCTGTATATTTCTTCTGTGTGACTACCTACATTATGCACATGCTTTGCAAATCTATGAATGAAGTGGAATAGGTAAGTATGTTCGTTAGATGAGTGCAGTGATGAAGCTCTGATCAGTAGCAATCAAAAGAACTTTCGGCAAGTCAGTTCTCACAAAGGTCAAACATGTTCCTCTAATAAAATACTGTTCAATATGAATTAAATGACCGAAACAACTATAGAAACAAGTATTAACCATTGAATCAAATTTGAACTACCTCAAAGAATAGCTTCAGACATGGAAAACATCCAGTACATACAGTAATTTATTCTCTGCCATCAGGTTTCTTCTTTAGTTGAAGAAGGCATGAAATTGACATGATTTGAATTGCAGTGGCGCAGGTTTCATGGTCTAACAAGTGTTTAACAAGTGTCCTTAGGCTGACTGACACATTTACGTACATAAGCATTTGAGAGAGAAGCTCCTGGATAGCTTTAGCAGAGTCACATGCCGGACCCATCAACTGAAAGCAGAATTTGTCTGGGGAACCTTTAACACTGTAAACACATGCACTTACATTTTTTTTTTAAAGATGATTGAAAACACACTTTTAGGAACAGCATGAACACCTGCAAGAGAGTCTCCACTACCACAGCTTGAACTCTCAATGGTGAAGACAGATCTGTAAGAAGTACTGAAATGACTACACAGAGGAGATTGGGAACTTACCCTAAGCTCATCAGAGTTTCAGCTCAGCTGCAGGAGTAGCTGACTGATCCCTGATATTCTCTGATTTCACTGCTAATTTTTACAATGAAAACATGCTGCAAGCCTTCCAGTCAAACATCTCACTTGCCATCTCCTATCATATCACTTCCACCAAACTTCCTCATAGATCTAATGAGCCAAAACCAACAGAAAACTAGAGCATTAGAGAAATAAAACCCATATGCTGCTTATTTGCTCAGGGTATTGGGATTAAAAGATGAAACGTGATGTGGCATAAAGTGGATCAGATTTGAACCACCGGAGCAGGAAAACTTTTCATTATATATAATATGCACACGCATTTGCAGTTCAGTGCAGTTCAGCTATATGCAGTTATTTTCCTAGTGTTGTCCGTGTTTACCAAAAATCCCCTTTTGATTTGATGTGAACAAGAAACTAGTAGTTAAAATCAGGGCAATGGTATAATGTGAAAAAAATCTGTTTGAAATTAGACACCATCATGAATGTAGAGCGAAAAAAAACCATTGAAGGGTGATCTGACCAGTGATTGACTATGTGACAGCAGTTCAGCACTTCTTGGCTGTAGCTTGTATTTGCTTCTCTATACTTCTAATCAGATCATTGTGCAGTTTGGAAAAAGAGACTAGAAGTTTGTGAGGCACTCTTCAGTAAGTAAGCTTTAATTGGTTGTTTATTGGTGTTTTTATGTATTGTTCTAACCATCGTAAAATTTTATGTTGTCTTGAGGGACAAAGGAACAGGAAGGAAAAGAAATATGGCTGAATGACTGCAGAATGTTTTTCCTTCTTGATCCTAGTCATGACACTTCACCTCCATGACCTTGTAAAAGCTAGACTGATTTCTGAGACACAGAAGCTGTGACCCCCTAATTCCTTGCTATGTAGGAGGAAGTCATTAAAACACACATGTTTGTTTCAGTGTCCTTGTGTGCGTCTTTCCATTGACTTTATTTATTATTAAGGACCCAGACTCCACTCGGGGATTGAACCCAGGACCTTCTTGATGTGAGGAGACAGTGCTGCCCAGCAGAAATCTAGTATCTCAGATGATGAATGTTTCTTTTGTGAACAGCCAGCCTTTTCAGCAAAGACTACAGTGGCCTTGTGGAGGGTGTTGATGATCTTTTTCTCGACAACTGTCAAGTCAACAGTCTTACCCATGATTCAGCGTGTGCTGAACTAGACCAACAGATACACATGCATATGTATACTGTTTGAGGTACTGGATTTCTTATTTTCATGAGCTGTAAGGCAGAATGATCAAAATTAACACAAAAAGGCTAGAAATATCACTGTATATTATACTCATATGTAATGAATATAAAATGACAGTTTACCTTTTTCAAATTAAATTACTATATTACCACTATATTCAATTTTTTTGAGATGTAATAGTAATAAACATATATCCATCCAAACATATATCCATCCAAACATATAACCATAACATAAAAACCATCTGCCTAATATTATATAGGAACCATTGTGCCACCAAAACAGCTCTGACCCATCGCAACATGGTCTCCACAACACAAGACCTCTGAAAGTGTGCTGGGGTATCTGGTACCAAGATGTAAGCGACAGATCCTTCAAGTCCTGTAAGTTTTTAGGTGGGTCCTCTGTGGATCTTTTTTGTCCAGCACATCCAATGATCAGATTGAGATCTGTGGCATTTAAGAGGCCAAGTAAACACCTTGAACTCTTGTTCCTTAAACCATTCCTGAATAATTTTTGCAAGGCACATTATCCTGCTGAAAGAGCCCACTGCAATTAGGGAATACCACTGCTATGAGGATTCCATCAGACTAGGCCGCCATTGCGCCACGATCCAGTTCTGATGCTTATGTGCCCATTGTAGGCACTTTCAGCAGTTGGTAGGGGTCAGCATGTGTACTCTGACTGGTCTGTGGCTATATAGCCCCCTACACAGCAAGCTTTTTCTGCTGTCTGTGCTACAGTAGCTATTCTGTAGGATCAGGCCAGACAGCTAATATTCGCTCCCTGTGCGCATCAGTGAGACTTGGGTATCCATGACCCTGTCACTGGTTCACCTGCTGTCCTTCCTTGGACCACTTTTTTTTTAGGTACTAACCACTGTATACTGGGAAAAACCCACAAGACCTACCATTTATAGATCTTTTGACTCTAGCCATCACAATTTGAACCTTGTCTAAGTCACTCAGATCCTTACACTTGCCCAGTTTTCCTACTTCCAGCAAATCAACTTCAAGAACTGACTGTTAATGTGCTGTCTAATATATTTCACCCCTTCACTGATGCCACTGTAATGAGATAATTTCATCATAATTTCATCAACAATTTCATCGGTATTCTAATACTCTCCTCATATTCAAAAAGCTCCTCATCATAAAAAAAATGATTTATTATGAGATGATGGAAATCCCAACCACTTCAACTGTTCTTAGCCTACAGTAGCTATAACGCACCATATGTACCATAATAAATCAGTTGGCAGACAGGAGGACACCACAGAAGTGAGAAGTCTATTCACCAAATATTCTGTATTTTAAGGCACATTTTGACTTGAAGGGTCAATTTCAACAAATTTGACATCTCCTACTTTTCTTAGTCATATAGACCACTTCAACTCAGTTGTTTATAGCCTAACCCATTCTTTTTCTTTTTTTTCTAATTGTGGGAAAGCAGTGGCAAGTTTATGTGGTCTGAAATGCAAAAAAACGGTCGCCTCACCTTCAGTCAATGCCATGGCTTTTTTTAAGAGGAAGTTAAGGTCTCATCAGCTTGAAGTTTTTTCTTTTTATCGATAAGGAAAAGGAGAAAAAACTTTTTTGTTAGGTTTAATATCTTCATGTCCAGTGGTCCACAATAGAGAGGTCAGTAGGTGATTAGCAGGATGTTACAGACTCCCCAATGAGACTGACTTACATTTCTAATTCCCAGCATCCTGGATCCTCCACTGAGCTCGTTATAGGTTAATAAATCTATCATCTCTTGAGTACCAGCAACTGAGTGAAAAGTTTGTTCGCATTGTCATGAGGTGACATGACTTGAATGACCAACAGCAGACCGTGACCCAAAATGGAGTTTTAGAGCCGTGGTGATGACGTTTGTTTTCATGATGATGTGTATGACAAATGATAATGTAAATAATTCCTGCAAATGATGATTGCATTGATTTCTAGTCATTGATTGTGCCTGTGTGTTGCAATAAACAGATGAAGTCATGATAAAAAAGAAAATAATAGCAGTTACTGGAATTGTCAGAAGTCAGAATCAAGTTATGTAATGCATGGTCCAGTGGTCTAAAATGTGGCTTTGCTTTTATGAAACACCCCAATAACTCCATCTAAATTCTTTGATACAGCCGTAAAAAATATTTATGGCATGAAATATGTACCATATCTTTCTAAATAGGCTCAGTGTACGTGTTACACGATTAATGTTCCATGTTCTGTCATTTTTTTTCTCCTCCCCAAGCCGCAAAGATAAAATGAATGGGCTATGGTGTCAGAGAATTAAGTTTTTATTTTAATCCCTGGTTTTTAGTGCTTGTGGTTGATTTTCAACTGTGGGCTGTAAAATTCCTTTCTTGGGAAAAACATTTTATTTCTAGATCCAGAAAGCATTTAAATTATGACTTTAGTGTAAATCACGCCTTGAGCACACGCACCGTTTATTGGGGCGACGAAGGGGAGGGCACCATTTATCCCACTCAAACAGTTTTACAATTCTCCCTGGACAGGGTTTTTGGATGCAGAGCTTAATGTCACATCTCAGGACCCTGAAATCTGATTCTGATCCCATTCTCTTGCATTGAAGATTTGTATGAAAGTATTATGCCATTAAAGTGGCAAGATTGTATATAACTCGTATGTAACTAGACCAAGTGAACGCTCCACACTCATGGAGCATGAAGATACATTTTTTTCTATTGCAAAAATCTAGTATGTGACTTCTGGTGTACATGAATAAGGAATCAGACCATGCAATGATGCTAATACGAAAAACATCTTTGCAAAGCATGCAATAGAATCCAGCATAGGTTTTACGATTCTGAGGCAGAATGAGGCAAAACTAAATCAGACACAGAAAAATCAGAAATGGGATGTAACAGTTGGAGAGAGTAAGAGGGTCAAGAGACAGGTTCAGGGACTCAAATATATGGGAGATTTTTTAACACAAAAAGTAGCTTTGGCTTTTCAGCACTCAACAAACACACACTCACGGCTCAGTTACGGCTCTCTCTGGTTGCGGCTCTCTCCATGCGCTCTCAAGGTCTTTCCCTTTAAGCTCTCAGCTCCCTGCACACACAAACACACATACATACACGCACACACATACAGAGGACGTGAATTAGGATAATTAACAGGGAGTGGTTGTGAGCGCTTACCTTTTTGCTGCTCTTGGCTCCATCTCCTATTGCCAGAGCAACGCTTGATCACACTCTCGCTGCCATGTGGGTCAAACAATTAAGGATGTAACACTAAGTATTGCAAACTTACAGGATGGCAAATCTTCACAAAGAACAATGGAGAATGTGCTATTTAAATAGACTGGGATGATAAACAGAAAATAGGTGAACTAGTGTTCAGGTGAGTGTGAAAGTGACAAAATCTGTACTGGATTAGAGTGTGACTAGATGTAGTGGCTCCTGGCTCAGCAGTGGAATCAGACGTGACAATAAACAGGCCATTTGTAGTCATGTTTCCACTTTAATATGCTAGAAAATATCAGTTACCGTCTGTGAAATGACCCCAGTCAGCCACCCACAGACCAAATTCTGGCCAAGACAGCCTGATTTTTATTGATCTCGAACAGGCCTGCTCCATGTCTTGCCCATTTCCCCAGTGGACTTTGTGGAAAAATGGTAGAAAAAAGGCCTGAGGACCCAGTTGGCAGCTGTCCCTTGGTGTTTAGGCTTGTGGTAAACCTCATTACATCACCATTATCTCATGGTTCTTTTCTCTTCACATGCTCAGTCTTTTTCTTGTTTTATGTAATTGTTTTTTATGTTCAGCTTTTGATTTTGCATAGCAGCTTTGCTTCCTAAAAAAATCTGTCTGGAACATATAAATGGCTGCTTGACCCTTTTGATTGCCATTTGAAAGATGGGTATGGTCTGTAAATACCCTCACTTTGTCATATGGGGCTTGCGTTTATGAGTCCATGAGTTTATTCTCACCCAGGTTGGAACCAACACAACCTAATTGAAGGCCCAAGTTATCCTTACTTAAGTGTTTTGTTTTTAGATTATATTTGTGCATGAACATTTCTCTAAACAATAGTCTTTACATTTAAACATTTACTTGTAGGCAACTAGCAAGATGCTGATCACCATAGCCTGCATGCTGAGATTTAATTTAGCTGAAATTCTACAGTTATGGGAAAGCCATTGAAACTAAACTTTGCTTGCCAGCTCTTTAAATGAGGATCTTTATGCAGGACATGCCAATCACAAAGTTAATATCCTCATGATGTGTTTAATATCATTCACCGTTCATTTATTTTTGGCGAACTTGTAGACACATGGTAGCCCTCTTGGAAAACAAATGAAAATGGCATATGTTTGGGATAAAAGAGTTTCTTATCCCATGCACCACTTTGAATAAACTTCCTAATTATTTGTTTTTGGAATGAGCTGTTAATTCTTCCTCCATTAATTTGGTAATCCTGTGGCTTTTTTTAATGAATTTTGCAGAATCATAATCTTTTTCAGTTGTGGTGCACATTTCAGTCACCCAGAAACTACATGGAAACTGGAGCAGCCAGCATGGAACATCTTTACAATTCTTTTATACTTCGGTTATACTTTAAGGCGGGTGCTGCTTTAAATACAGTGATGACATCAAACGTTTCCTGTGCATGACCACATCTTACATTAATTAAGGTTTATAAGCTTGATAGACCTCTCTAGTAGTTTTGATATCATGACAAATTTCACTGTAGCTGCAGACTGGCCTGGCATTCCCACTGTTTTCAATCACACATCATTTTTAATTCAAAGATTTCTAAACACTGGCAGCAGTCAAATACCACTTTGATAAACTGAAGGACGGATGGAGAGGAGTCATCCCATAAATCTGCAGTATCTTCACTGTTTCAGACATGACATCACTTTATTAGACAAAATTGGTAATGGTTTAAAATCATGGCTCTGAATCATAGGCAATATCTGTTAACAAAAGGTCAGTGTAATGCCAGAATATCTTCACCACATTAATGTTTTAATGGTTATCAGAGGAACTTTTTTTTGTCCATTTTATAGCAGTCAGTTTTCCTAATGAGAGAAAGGGTGTTTTTATGTAGTTGTAATGGCATTCTATATTATAAACTAATCAGTAAATATTCAGCAACTGCTATGTTGTATAGAAAACCAGTTTTGAAGAATCAGGAATTATCATCAGATGTCCTTTTTAATCAATCATATTTTAGTTCAGCTTCTTTTCCACAAAGTCCTTAGTCCTTTCCTCCAGAGGCACATATGGGAATGACTATCTCTCTTCCTTCACTGAATGTACTTTGCAAGGCAGATGTTTTGAAAGAGATTCATTCTCCACAGATTATTATTTCAAGTGAAAAACTAACATAATTGCTGTGATTTAGGTCTAAGTCTCTTGATGCTTTATCTCATTTGTACTGATCACGTAAGATGAACTGCAGAGTGAGGGTTTGGGTAGAGATACAAAGAAAAAGTGAGAGAATGTGGTTGTGGATCGGGATATGGGATTTTTTTTGCGATTTAGTCATTGAATAGTTTTTCCAAGGTGACCATTGTACGTGGGTTGTGGATGTTGGAGGGCAGGCCAGAACTAAGATTAGCTGGAGTGAGAAGCCAGAGGGAGGAAGATGATGAAAGGCTGAGATGAAAAACAGTGGCTGGACCTGAGAAGCCACGAGGAAAAACAAACAAGGTAAAGCATCAGAATAAAGAGAAAGCAAGAAATGAAGAAGGAAGATAGTGTGCGAGTGAGTGGAACTACAGCTGACCCGAGGCTTGTGTTTGGTTTTGCATACTCAGCCAAGGTTTTCTCTGATTGGTTGGCAGGTTGGACCTGGAGGCTCTTGGGGCTCGAAGCACCCCTCTGACTCCTCTGAAAAAAAAAAGGCAGAGAACTAAGCAAAGAAGCAGAGAGAGAGAAAGAGTGCTGGAACAGAGACTTTCAGTCACACCGACTCTATCAGCCACTGAGAGCAGAGCTCTAAACTCTGCACACATTCATACACACTTGCACACACTCCCACACGTGTGCTAGTCTCTCCGCGTCCCTTTAGGCATGGACCAACCTTCCGCTGCTGCCGTGTTGCTGGTTTCTCTTGTGCTTCTGGTACAGTTCCTTAACTTTACTTCTGTTTACTCAGTTCATCAAAGGGATTTGGGGAATTTATTGCCTTATGTTTGTGCTCTTGTCATTTGCTGTGCTGTATGTGATTTTGAGTGTCAGTTGACTTTTGAGTGGGTCTTTACTTGACAGCAAAGCTATTAAAGGATTGCACTGGATAAAGAGAATGTCTTCTACATGGTTGAATTTCTATGAAGGTGAATTTTTAAGAAGTCTTATATTATGATGGAGGTGTTTTTCCATGAAGACTTGGTGCAGTCATTTTCCATAAGGAAAGGCAAGTATGTTGCTCCTGTTCTCCTGGCACAACTGATGTCTTTATAGGTTGGAAGTAAGTTAAGAAAAAACGGAGACTGTGAAATACACAAATATGTTATATGGTGCTTGGACAGACACAAGGGTTTAAACAGATGTGAGGTGATCGTATGACCTCCCAATTAAATAGCTCATACCGTGTATATTGATGTAACCCAGAGTCTGTGAAAGTGAGCTTTGTGTTGGAGGCTTCAGGCTGTCAAAGGCTGCCCTTTGCACGAGTAAATCTACATCACAGTCACAGCTCTGCTAATGGCAGGTCCTATTCGGGCAAGTCTGTACTATTTGCTCATTGTTTGGGAATGTCAGGCATTTCAATTTTATATCATCAATCTGAGATTATTCTGCAGGGCTTCATCAGGTTAGCTATAAAATGCCTTGCTATATAATAAGCTTGCATTCATAAGAATGAGCATGGTGAATAGTTCCCAACTGGAATAATCAACCAGGGCTCTAGTGAAAACAGACTGATGAGGAGGCAAGGGGCAATGTGTTTAAGCAGTAGAAACGATCCAGGAACATGATTACAGTAACAGGTCGGGTATTTTAGATTTAAGGTGTGGCCTATATTGCTAAGAAAATAACTGTAAATCAAACAAATCGCTTTGTGGACATGATATGTTACCTTAAAATAAAAAGAAGACTGGCTTATAACAACCTCATGATTATAGTCAGTAATGAAAACAATTCAGCGTTTCACTGAATTTCAATTAAATCCAAGTTAGGCAAAAAGACAAAAAATACAGGCTGGTTGTTAAATAAGGATAGTTAAAACCTGTGTTAAGGGATCACTAAGAAACCATCAATGCTTTGTTACAACTGGAATTTTAAGGTTCTGTGTGGGTTTTTTTGGTATAAGTGTTGTTTATGTGCAACTGAATATATGTGAGAGGTTTTATACAAAAGCCCTTCACTAATATAAAAAGTGAACCATATATGAGTCCTTAGATGAGTCCGTAGATGACATTAATTCATTAATTAAAAAAAAAATCACTGAATTTTCTTTCATTTGTCCTGCTTAAGGTCACAGTGGTTTCCGAGTCTATCCCAGGGAAGTTAGAGACCATTTCTAGCAGCCAAATGTATCACACCAGTGGCATATTTTTGGGGGGAAGGAACCAGAGAACCCCACACAGACACAGGAGAACATGTGAAATTCCGCATAGGTAATAACTTGAATCCGAGATCAAACCCAAGTCCATGGGGCTGTGAGTCAGCAGTGCTGCCCTCTGCATCAACCTGCATTAGTTTCCATAGAGTTTATGTATGATTCTAGTCAGCTGGAAAGACTTTAGAAACATCTAAATGATTACATTCACTGCATACAAACAAAGCCGTCTGATTGGCGGGTGAGAGTATTATGATCTAAAGTGATGTTCCTATTCGTATCCTGATGTTGAACAGATTTGGCAATGAAACAGGGCGGCATGGCGGCTCGCTGAGTAGCACTGTTGCCTCACAGCAAGAATGTCCTGGGTTCAATCCCAGGTAGAGTGGTCTGGGTTCTTTCTGTGTGGAGTGTGCATGTCCTCCCTGTGTCTGCATGGGTTTACTCCAGGTACTCCAGTTTCCTCCCACAGTCCAAAGACATGCATATTAGGTTAAGTGGTGTCTCTAAAGTGCCTGTGATGCTGAATAGGAATAAGCAGTTAAGATAATGGATGGATGGATTTGGAAATGAAACAGGCTTTACTATCCCTCAAAGTTTGCCAGTGTTTAATTATCAAATCAGCTTTAAAGCATTGTTAATACAGGGAACAAAGAAAAGCAGTTTTTAACTTGTATTAAACAAAGACCTTGCTGCTTTTGGTTATCTAAGTAGACTTTCAGTAAATCAGTATACATCAGTGCAAACTGGGCAACCAGGGCAGGAAAATCAAGCCAGACATTTATTTATTCAAATGTGGCCTGAATAAAATCATTTCATACATTTCTTTGCTAAATTTGACTTTCTTTGTGTGCCATCGGCTATGTTTAGATCTTGCTATGCTCCTCTATTGTATGTAGTATTGCAAGAGTTTGATTTGTTTGTGGTAGTCTCTCTTGAATAATCTGGAACTGCATGTGAAAAATGCAGTGTTTTTTGCTATTGGCCCAAAGAAAACAAACTAGCAATGTCAGTGCCTTGTATCTTCTTTCTTCATGATGGTTATTTTTTATCATTAACTAAACATGGTGCCATATATCTGGGATGGAGCCAATACTTTGATGTATTTTTTTCAAAATATCCTGCCAGGCTTTTGCTTAGCAGTTTCAGTCTGGGAATAGAAATACTCTATTATTCTGTTAGTTGGCTAAAGAAAACCTTTAGCAGCTTAGTGGGTATTTCAGAGCAGGTGTTTCTCACAGGACCTGTTCCTATGGTCCAAGTCTGGACACCACTGCTTAGACTGCCTTCATGGGTTAAGAGCTTCCTTAAATGAATTCCCCTTGCTCTTTTGTGCACTTAAATGGCCCCCCGTTTGCGATGTGGGCTAATGCTGAAATGTCCATTATTCTTGTGAGAACTTGTGAGTAACAATGGGTTCACTGGGGACATTTCCACACTTCGGAGCACACATATGAGTAGCACAGCTTCAGATCAATCACAGGTTGAGACATTTCTTTGTTCTCTCTGAATCTTGGTTTAGCCTGGCCATCTACTGTCACCATAGCGACTAACAATTCTCTAAACACAACACACATGTCTCTACATGCATCTTTTTGTCTCTTGGTTATTTTTATATCTCATGCTTTAATAAACATGGATGACTCCCACATGAGTGTATGACAACCTTACTAATATTTGTTTCATAACTGACCAAACAAGGTGAAATATTCAATGGGTGATGAGTCTCATGTGAAAAAAGCGTTCGTTTTTGATCGGTGATCTTTGGCTTTGAACCAGTTATGAAGCCTCTGCTCCATTGGCTGTCATGGCATGCCTGAGATGCACATTGTCCTTGCAAGTGCTGAATTCAAGTTCTCATAATATTGATCTTGGAACAGGAGTCCTATCTCATATATCCTCTGAGCGAAATTCTCCTCTCTGCACAATTATCATGAGGGCAAAAAAAACAGGCTTGAGCTTGTTAAGAAAGGTGTTGTGTTTCACACTGAAGGCGATGATGCTGACACCTGACAGAAATAAGCTGAAGGAAACATGAGAGTTTTATGTATTTCCTGCAGGACGTTATAGTCTTCCATTCACTCTGAGATAGACACCTGCCTATTTTCACTGGCTTGCATTCTCTCCTCCGGTTATGTTCTAAATCCAATATAGCAGATTACTGATTTCATTAAATATTAAAATAACATTAAATAACAACAACAAAACCAGTTTAAACAAAATTAAGGTGAGAAGTGATCACATTTAACTTTTTCAATATACTATATATT
>JAOVYV010000042.1:13005053-13020068 GCA_025674545.1 Hassar affinis | reverse complement strand
ACTCTGCTCTTACTGGTGCAATGTGCAATTAATGAAGATTGGCTACAAGGCTGGTCCAATTTAGCCATGAAACCTCCAACACTAAAATGACAGGTGTTTCAGTTTCATTGTCTAACCCCTGTATATATCCTGATTCTATAGACTGATTTTATTGTTAATTTTCTTGTTTAATTTATAGATTTGTAATAATTTGTAGATTTTCTTAGAGTATCCCCATATTAGGCAGTTGCAAAGTAACTATGTACACCAGTTTTCAACAAGAGAACAGAAAGATGAAATCTGGTCTAACAGCTACCTCCCCTAAATTCCCTAAAACTAAAATAATGCTGCCACCTCATTATTTAATTTTTCTCATTACGTAATTTAATTCACACTTATAAAACCAGAAGCTATGCAGTTGGTATAAATATTGTCTGACGGTTTCCAGTTGCTGTTAATTGCATTTAAAAGACATATCAACAACATACCTAGTTATGTAGCTAACTAGATAACCATTTAGATTAAAATAGCTAATAACATTCTTCCTAATTACAGAAAGGACTGAAAACTCATTCATTTCCTTAACCACTTACTCCTTTTCAGGGACACAACCCTAGACAGGGCACCAATCCATCATAGGGCACATACACACACACTCACATACACACTCACACACTAGGGCCACTTTAGAGACGCCAATCAACCTAACTGCATGTCTTTGGACTGTGGGAGGAAACCGGAGTACCCGGAGTAATCCCATGGAGGACATGGAGACTCCACACAGAAAGGACCCAGACCTCCCCACCCGGGGATTGACTGTGCAACATCTAGAAGGGTGGCAAAATTACTGAAACATAGGGTTATCATAATTGTCAAACAGCAACAGCTAAAAATAAATATTTGGGCACTCAAAAGAGTTTGAATGAGGACTTTTGAGGAATATTAACATTTCTTAAACGGCAGATATGTTTGGTTAGGGTCTGCCCCCACCTACCATTGTGCAAGCATGTTCTCTAACTGAGCATCATTTAGTGTACTCCTATAGTATTCAAGTTGCATTAAATGCATTCTGTAAAAATTGCTCAAAAAGTGGGCTTATGGAAGATTGGTCAAACAGTGGGCTCATGGAAGTGAATAAATAATGTCTTATTGGGTGCATGTAAGAGTTTTACTCTATTTTACATTGGCACATTGAAGCTCACGTTGATGCCTCACATGCCCATGTTCTTTCCAGTGATGGCTTGGATTTTAACGTGATGGCCTGTGTTGTAAAGGACTCTACTGTGGATCAGCTAGGTCATCTCACTATTCCATCTGTCCTCACTTGAGTTTATATTTCCAATCAAGGAGTGAGTTAAAAGTACTGACAGGGTGAATGTTGAAATTTGCTAAGCATCACTGGAGAACAGGACTGGATATTGTGGCTACGTACTGCTTCCAAAGAATTAGGGCAGGAATGTGTGTGAATGTTGAATGAAGTAGTGCATACATATTGTATGCTGACTGAAGTTATACACATTTTTTATAAAGTACTGTATGAACAATGTATTGATTCTTTCTCACTCTCTCTGCCCTTCTCCCATTCCCATTGCCATAATAGAACTCACGGACAGCACGGTCAGAGGAGGACAGAGACACACTGTGGGATGCCTGGGGCACGTGGAGCGAATGTTCACGCACCTGCGGGGGAGGAGCTTCCTATTCTCTCAGACGTTGCCTCAGTTCCAAGTATGTTTTGCTGAGCTCACTTTTTGTTATAGATGTTTCTGTTACATCTCAGCGATTACGTCAGTCTTCGAAGCATACTGTATATAGTCAAGAAAAATGCAAATGTAACTACCTCAATGCAAAAGTACAAAATAACAAGTGTCCTGTAACAAAAAGAATATAATACACTGCAAAAATGCTATCCTGAATAAATACGTACAGAAATGTGCTTTATTTTACATTTTTTTTCATTAGAAGCACTGCAAAGTGTTGCACAACTGTCTAGGTTTAATCATCTTAACATTTGTTATATAATTATTTCATGATGATAAACATTGGATAAACGTTTTCTGTTGTAGTTATGAACACTTGGTAAGGTATTATTTGTAGTGCAAAAGTGTTGTTCTGTAATTCTGTAATCACAGTTATCCATTCCAAAGTATGGATATGCTCAGTGCATAGTAAAAGAATTCTGTTGGGATATGAATTAATGCTTGACTTGTACCAAGTCCCTGATGTCCCTTGAAAATGACACCATAATGAAAATATCCATGAATAATTTGTAGAATGCACTTAAAGTAGTCAGGTGTAATCCTTCAATTATAAATGCATTCAACTGGTTTCCTGGAGTCTCTCTTACTGCATGGTTTAATATGGCCTAAATTAACATGGACATGCTTCTAATGATGCAAGTAAATCTGTGCGTGAACACCTCTCCCATGGGATGTAATAGAAGTGCTCAAAATACATTTTATTTGACTTTTACACACTCCCTATGGGTCAGGAAACACACTCTGTTGCTTGCAATTTCCAGGCATATGGGCTCCAGGCATTGTCTGTATTTCAGCAGATGACAAAATCGGTGAAACAAGCAAACTTGATTATCGACAGCCCAGAAAGTACATCCAGCAAAATCACAACCCACCTCGTATAGCAGTGATTCAAGAAATTCAATTAAGGCAGGGAAAGGGGGGTGTGCAAACAGTTAGGAAGTGAGTTATAGAAAGAATGATATGGCATATGAGACTGCTTTTTATACACATGTCACTTTTATTGGTTAAGGAATATTTGTGCAATGAGCTCATGGGTTTCATGCTTTGTGATCTGCATAAAGCTTAGCTACACAAAAGAAATACCCATAAACCCTTGGACAAGGGGGTTAAGTCTGTTTTACCTCTTTGTCTATGATATTGATACCTACCAATGTGACAGGATTATTTAAGTAGCATACATCACACCTAAGGGCCGGTGTACTCTTGCGAACTATGCTGAGGTGAAACAGGATGTCATATTACTTTGAATCTTATATTTCTTACTGGTTTCACTATGTGACCTGCACAGGGATCATAATAATGTTAGTGTACTTCATATTGCCTGCGTCTGTTAATCTTTACATGGCTTTTTAACAAACTGAGAATGGCTCTGCTTGGCCTAGCAAACCTTTCCCTCATCACTCCAAACTGAAGCAGCGTTTCGCCTTGTGGTTTGATTATACAGAACACTTTTCATTAAAGACTCGCCATGTGAGTGAGAGCTGCTCAGTGAAGCAAACCTCAAATTGAAATGGCAATAAAATTGACCCCTGTGATTTCATGTTAGGAGTTGTTTGAGGTTCAGCTCTTTATGAGGAGTTGCGGTTGGGATATGGAGCACAGGGGGGTGTTTGTGTGAACTGACAGGCTTTATTGGGGGTGAGCAGTTTGGAATTTGGGTACAGCAGGCAATCATCGCATGGGAATGGGGTTGTTACTCTGACTTTGGTTGCAGATCAAAGCCCTGTTACAAGAGCCACACAAGGTCTTTATATGCTACTGAGAGAAAATTAGAAATACTCTTGCAACACTTCTCCTATGTTCCCCACAAGAATGCATGTAAGTTATACACACACGTGTATGCTCACACTCACATATACGCACACATTAGCAGGATCTCAAGCCAGTACACACATGGATGTACTTCAAAGTCTGTCAGTTATATCAATATGTATCACAATTAAATTATATCACAATTAAACCACAGCTCCAACACTCTCATCACACACACAAACACGCACACACAATCTCCAGTCTTGTAAACAATCATTATTATACGCTTTTCAAAACAGTTTTCTCAACCACTTCCTTTCCAACCAGCTCATGTGATTTAATTTTATGTCTAATTATAAAATATCTGTTATAGTTAATGAGACAGTAAAACAAATCCTACAAGAGAATTATTTTCAGTAGTATTAGTCACAGAAATTCCAAGAAAATGGAAACTGTGTTTTAGATTTACAGTAGTTTACATAAACTCATCATGGATATGAAAGGCATGGCAATATTGGGCTTTCTTTGATCAGTTCTTTATCTGAAGCAGAATGAGTCTACAACTTTCATCTTTAATAGAAAAAAGAACAAGAATTTGGAGCACAAGGTTTAATGGGGGTTTTCTAAAATCAACACAGGGTCAAAACTAAACATACAGCACAAGTAATATTTAATATGTCCCTTCGAATGTTACACCTTGACCAGTTGCTATAGGTAGCCATCAGCAAGCTTCTGGCAGAATTCTGGTTGGATATTTGACCACTGTTCTTGACAGAATTGATAGAGTTCAGTTCAGTTTGTTGGTTTTCTGGCACAGACCTGATTTTTAAGTACAGTCCACATGTTTTCGATTGGTTGAGGTCAGGACTTTGGGAAGGCTGTTCCAAAAGCTTGTTGTTAGTCTGCTTTATCCATTCCACAACCAGCTCTGATGTGTGGGGTCATGTTGTCCTGTTGAAACACCCTATTGTGTCCAAGTTTCAACTGTCTAGCCGATGATTTTTATTATTCCTTATACTTTGAGCAAAGTTCCACTGGCAGCAAAAGCATGATGCTGCCACCACCATGCATAACAGTTGGTACAGTGTACTTAGGGTTGAATGACTCACATTTACTATTCCAAACATACCTCTGGTCATTGTGACCAAACAGCTCAATCTTTGTCTCAACTGATTTAGGAGCAAGGACTTCTTTCTTGGACAGCAGCCTCCCAGTCCATGATGATATAAAACTCACTTGGCTATAGACAGTGACACTGGTGTTGCACCAGATTCCAGGTCTTGTCATGCTCCTGACCTTCCAAACCAGTTTTGGTTTCTCAGCTGAGGGTGACAGTTTGGGTCTTTTTCCAGGCCTTGGCAAAGTGGCTACATCTCTCAGTAACATGTACTTACACACAATTGTTTAACTGATTGTCTTGGATTATGCAGTTGTTGAGAAATGGCTCCAAGAGACATTCCTGACTTCTAATCTACAATGATCTACAATCATCTTTCTCCGATCTGCACTGAGCTCTTGGACTTTCCCATTGTACTCTGTGTTGGTCAGTACTCATTGGATTGACCAAGACAGAGTACAATGGGAAAGTCCATGAGCTCAGTGCAGATCTGAGAAATATGATTGTTGACAACTATACTTAAATGTATAGTTGCAGAAGTTTACATACAGCCATCATGGACATGTATGTCCATGATGGCTGTATGTAAACTTCTACAACTATACATTTACAGTATTTAGCAGATACCCGTATCCAGATTTGATTCAATTCGATTAAATTCAATTCAATTCCCTTCCTTTATTGAGACCCACAGGGGAAATTCATGTGATGCAGAGATAATACAGATAAAGTTTGAATAAAAAAATACAAACTATTGGGATAATTACTATACTATACACACTTGCACAAGTCACACTCACTCACACTATGGAACATAATAAAAGTGACTCACACTATGGAACATAATAAAAGTGACAGTGTATGACAGCAGGTATACAATTTCATTGAATTTCATCAATAAATACATCCTTATTCTGGTTCACTTTGTCATGGACTGAGAAAACTCAATTGGAGAGGTTATACAGTAAGAAAAGCACACAGACAACACATTTTTTTAAATGTAAGTACTTCATGAAGAGGTATGTCTTTCGTCATTGTTTGAAGACTGCCAGTGACTCAGCTTTTCAGACATTTAGGGGAAGTTTATTTTACCACCTAGGTGCCAGAACAGAGAAGAGTTTTGATGCATGCCTTTTTTGTACATTTGTCAAGCAGTGCTAAATGATCAGAGGAAGCTTGGTGCAGTGCAGGGTGTGATAAGTGCTTTAAGGTAGGTGCGTGCTGGTCTGTTTTTGGCTTTGAACACAAGCGTCAGTGTTTTAAGTCATATGCGGGCAGCTACAGGAAGCCAACAGAGGGAGCCCAACACTGCGGTGGCATGAGGGAGCTTTGCTTTACTCCTAATTGACAGAGTGGCATAGAATCTATAGAATTCTAGAACTTGAAAATATCAAACACTGGAAGATGGATAAATAATGGAGAAAAGAGAAATAAAAAAACTGACAGATCATTGATGTGTTATATAGAAAAATAATAGGCCTGCATTGTGGTTGCATGTTGGAAGAGTATGTTTTGGTTTTGCCTCAAATCCTTGCCAAACCTCCAAAGTCCAGTCTTGGACAGGCAGTGTGTTTGTACTAAGCACAGACTCTCCAGTACTGATTTATGTTTGAATTATAAAACAAAAATAAATAATAAGTAGTTGCATGTAAATGCATTGAACTTACAGTTGACTTACAGTATGTGCTGAAACGCTCATTAGCGCTAAAATTAAGGTAACTAGTACCGTTCACTGACATTTCAGCCAGGATTGTGGTGGAGTACTCAGAAAATGCACAATCATATGATTTCAATTAGGTATTGGCCAGCTCAGTATAGCATAATGTCACGCCACCATGTGTGTTCATTATATGCAACAAGAGCGATCTCACGTTGAAATTTGTTTCAAGTACAGCGTTAGACTAAAGCAACTAAATACTTATTGACATTTCCTGCTGTATAAATGAATAATGGGGTAATGGGGTATTTACAAGGTTTGTGCATATGGAAACATTACATTAGGTGTTATAGGTTACAGTAATTACAATAATACAGCATTCATATCTGTAGACATAGATTATATTCATAGATTTAGAGTTGGGCTGGGCTGCATGTGCTGTAATTGCAGACATCTGCAGACTTTTATTCAGACTTCTTGTAGCTGTCTTTCAGTTGTGAGATTGTGTCAGATCACTCGTCAAACATGTACGATTTGCTACAAATTTGTGATGAATTTCATGACAGTGTTCAGGGAACATGTACAATATCATTTGTAGTAATGATAAACATTTAATTACTGTATTGATTTATCATTGTATGTGGCCAACCACTTTAATGCATGGTGGTTGGTTTTATGTTTTGTCTTTCTTTCTTTCTTTCTTTCTTTCACAACATGTTTATAATGTTGGAGATCCAGTTTTCCTCTGGCCAGGGAAAGAATTTATGCACTCCTGTTCAGAAGTGCTGTTTTAATGAACACAGCAGAAGAAGTAGGGCTGTGGTAACTGCATATTTGTGTGCTTTGTGTCTGCCAGAGATCCCAGGAAACTCGTTTGCGTGACGTCATGATGTATTGTTCACTTTCCCTTGTCTCGTTTAAAGCCATAACCCTCACACTCAGCTTCTGCAGAGTCTCTTCCTAAAGGCAGACATGAAATGAATAACTTGTGTATTATTTTCATGAGAGTCTTT
The DNA here is from genome assembly GCA_025674545.1 of Hassar affinis. Lineage (NCBI taxonomy): Eukaryota > Metazoa > Chordata > Actinopteri > Siluriformes > Doradidae > Hassar > Hassar affinis. Next base: position 13,012,790 of record JAOVYV010000042.1, on the reverse strand, counting down.
ATCTTCACTGTCTGTCCCTCAAACATTTTGCATTAAAGTTGGTCTGGACCCCACGATGCACTGTTTGACTCGACATAGGCTCCAGTCTGGATATGTCATAGGCCTGAAGCTTTTGCCAAGCTCTAAGGATTTTGCTTTCGACTCCGTGGGCTCATCCGTGGTCTTCTCAGAAGTAATAGTATAAGGGCCTTAATCCCTTGTCCATGAATCATAATATTGACATGTAGCCTCTAATCATGGCTCCAGATCTGCTCGGGTCTTCTGTCACTGGAATTTCATGTATGTCGAATATATCCATTGCAATAATCCAGTGCTCTTCGTTGATCACTTGTCACCCCTAAGCTTCAAAGCAGTAGGTAGATTCCAGCTTGAAAGACCATTAAGCTAAATTTAGAGGGAAAATGTCAAGGGGATCTCTCCTAATAGACCATATTAGACTCGTTGAATCCTACTAATGATACGCTAGTAGTAGTAGTTTAACTGAATGAGATGACGAGAATGTACTTCAATCAGTATGAATTTGGTTATCTTCTCACATTCACAGGACGTGTGAGGGACAGAATATCAAATACCGCACGTGCAGTAATGTGGTGAGTAAACATTTTTGATACAGATGTGTTTAAGGGCAGTGGGAGTCAAAATGCAAATATGTCTAATTTCTTGTGTTCAGAAATGTACCATGTGCCTTATGCTGTTGACTCCTGCCTCAGGAATGTCCACCAGATTCTGGAGATTTCCGTGCTCAGCAATGTTCAGCCCATGCTGATGTGCGCTACCAGGGACGCTACCACGAGTGGTTGCCAGTGGACAACGACCCAGAAAACCCGTGCGCCCTCAAATGCAAGGCTAAAGACACTGACCTAGTAGTAGAGCTGGCACCCAAGGTGTTAGATGGAACTCGCTGCTACACAGAATCTTTGGACATGTGCATCAGTGGAGCCTGTCAGGTTTGCACATAAACTTGAGATTCTTTAACAGTGCCTTAGAGCTGTATGCTCTGATTTAAGCAGTGTCGCAATGTGGTTTCTATGCTGTGTGCCAATACAGCTACAAACACAGAGATGTTTTATGTTGGTTTTGATCTTCAGAGACAGTTCTGGTCACACTTGAATAGATATTTGCAATGTTACATGTCTAAATCACTAATGGCACAAGTCAAATTTACCTCGCTGTGCCTCGCTTTTCAAGCTGCATGATGTAGCATGAAGAATGCTGTGACCACTAGCATTTCACACAGTTAACATCCAAACAGGCACTGAAGCCACATATTTCCATTCAGATCACATTTTTTGATTGGAAACATACTGAATCCTAAAACGTAATTGATTTAAGCAGCAGAAAACGCAGCAGAGCTATGTTTAAATTTCAGTCTATGAGGCGTCTTCTTTTTTTTCCTCTTTTGGCAGATTGTTGGCTGCGATCATGAGTTAGGAAGCACTGCTAAAGAAGATAATTGTGGCGTTTGCAATGGAGATGGATCCTCTTGCAGACTTGTGAGAGGACACTACAAATCCCAACATGCCAGTGGGAAGAGTAAGGAGAATTTTTTTTCTTTAATACACAGCCAGTCTATTATATGTGGTATCCTGCTGAAATTATATCATTGCTTAATGATACCCAGTGAGCTTTGAGCTCATTTGCATTCTCATTTGCTGTCTGTTTTACTGAAATTAAGAAATCATTACATTATTTCTTAAAAACTGAAAAAAAGGTTTTTGGTTTGTTTGTTGATTCAGTCCTTGATGCAATACAAAAATGATCAGTGATTCTTGCATTTATAAACTGCTTAAAAATTCAATTCACACTGGATGCACCTTATCAGCATGCACCTTATCTCCTAGCAGAGAGTAGCAATACGCTTTGATTTTAATGTGGTTTGGCAACTGCAGCCTTTGATAATCAGCTATGTGTAGGCAAATATTTTTTTCTTTTAATTTTTAAAGCATCCTTTCAGTTTTGTCTTTACACATGCCTAAGATTTGCACAGTACTGTGTAAGTTGTTGAATGTTTCCCATTGCATGTTTTGATAGACTTGACAAGCCATTTAAATAATAGCTTTGGTTGTACATGTCAAAGGTTTGGTTTTTTTTTTCCTTTTTGCTCTGTAACTACCACCTGTGATTAATTTAAACGCCGGTGCACCTGCACTGCACAGCTGTTGTCTCGAAGCATTGTACACTGTACAGCTTTATCAAAGCGGTTTTAAACTTAGGAGACTTCTGGTTCTGCTATAATTAAGGTCCATACATTAAACAGCTTGATGCAGATTATACACACTTTCATTTTTATGAAGTTTCTTCATGTCACTGTCTTTACTGCATCATTGTGAGTAGGAAATAGTCAATGGGTTAAATGTAATGCCAGAGCCAGAAAAGCGACAAAAAACATTTGCATTTGATTGCAAGTTGAATACAAAATCCAGTGCGTATAGGAGATGTAGACCAAGGCCAAACCGACCCTATTTAAACGGCAAGCAGCCTAACACTCAAGTAAAGCCATATTCCAGTCATCGCACATAGTGTTAGTTTTGTTTTCTATTGTTCTTGGTTTTACTCAAGTGTTCCTGCACAGCTTAGATCACTTTAATGATCACATCTGACTGCAATGAAAAGCTTTGCATTCCCTTTAATCATCCCCTACTATTTTCCCCTCTTTTCCCAGCTGAGGACACTGTGATTGTTATTCCTTATGGAAGTCGTCATGTGCGCCTGGTTCTGAAAGGCCCGGATCACTTGTGTAAGTCTTGGTAGGTCCAGGGGCTTCCATTCAGAACTGAGAAGATAAGGAGCTGGTTTATCCTGTTTATATTCAAATAACATTATTGCATATAACTAAATGTAGTGTAAGTGGGTATTCCATGGTGGACCTTTTGGCTCTGAATAGACAAATCCTCTTAAGCATTTAAGACCACTGAATGATTAGATGTCGCTGATGGATTAAAGGAAAATTAATGTTGTTACCCTGTTGGTAGAAAGGATGATGCATGCTGCATTCATTATTTAATGCTGCCAGATTGTTGCAAGGTTGAGTGAGGTCTCATGTGCAAGGATTTTCTAATAGAAGGTTTTAACTCTAATAACCATTAATGAGAGATTTGCTATGTTGCCCATGTAATTTACCACTGAAAGGCGACACCATATTTGCAAACGGAAGATTATTTTACATTGCAATTCACTCGCATTCAAAGACATTCAAGGATTGCATCAACGATGTCAAGATGCTGGCAACCATCCGCATAATATGGCAGAAAATCTAAAACAAATGTCTTCCATCCTTTCATTATTCTCATCACAGCCAGCAAAGAGCTTCTTTTTGAAGATGTAGCGTAGCTGCTTTTCTCATGAACACATTTTTGGCAAGTTTCTGACTGCGGGCAACCAAATAGTAACCAGCTGGCTGCTGGCAATGAATTACGCTCTTGGAAGGTTTTTGTTCCCACTTTGGTATTTTGTAAATGTCCACACTGGATTAAGACAAGACCCCATAAATCGAAGGTTGACTTCAGGTCATGTTATGAAGGGAGCAAGGCAATACACACTTCAAGAGATCTGCCATTGCCTGAAAGCCCACGCAATCTAGCCAAGCACAACTGAAAATGGTACAAAAATCACTACAAGTATAAGAATTTGTTGTTGTTTTTTTAACCGGTGCGCCTAATGTCAGATGTCAGGCAGGAGTCCAGAGAGGAACATACTGTACATGACAAGGTGCAACTTGATGTGGTACAAAATGCCCTTGCAATACGTCCAAAATTAAAATGTGGTAGTACATCACACTTGGAAGCACCTGCTAAATCTCTTTCACATGAGACACATGTAGAGGTTTAAAAAGCTTTTACTTTTACACTGTCCAGTCACGGGCATCTGTGAGCTCATGTATACAAGAGAGGGAGCACTCTCCTCCAAGTGTGTTAACCGCTCCCAAAGGTTGCATGAGCAGCAGCTCGGAAAAAGGCGGCGGCTTGTGTCGGCGGAAGCACGTGAAGGCTTCGCCCTCCCGGACTGGCAGTTTGTCGTGACAAGGGGGGAAATCACTGACGGGTGGGAATTGGAGACGACTAAATTAGGGAGAAAATCTGGGAAAAATCAAAAAAAAAAAAAAAGCTTTTACTTTTATGGGCAACTACTCAAGTTGTAAAAGTGGTAATGCAAGTTCAGTAACCAAGATAACATGAAATTTAATTCTTGCTAAATTAAGTTCTGTCAGAACATGTAAGCAGTGTATAGGGCATTAATATACTGATACTGTATGTAATCTGGCAACCAATTGGTTTTAATATAATAATAAAATCTAAAAATGGGAAATTAAACTGCATTTGTTGTAGTGGCTTCTATCACATCTGGAAATTTGGCAGTCAAAAAGTCCTGCTTAAAGTGTTGAATTTTTAGTAGATATGAGGAAATGTGTTTGTGTCTGTCTGTGATGTATGATCAGGGTTGCCATCTGTGTGACAAAAGCAGCAGGCTAGTAAGTTTCCCTGAGTAGTTCTTTCACCAAGGTCATATTTTTTAAAATAAAAATATCTATGGGAATGAATATTCTGAGCTGGCAGTTTAAATGTTTATAGGGACAAACCACACACCTGGCAACACTCCCTGACCAATTCCAACTAATATGCATGGCATTAATTTATACAAGGTATTTTGCATAATCCTTCTTCAAATACAGGAAGGATAAAAGTACACTTTGTATGTTGCCATGTGCACAGCATTTAAATTGTGTTTAAGTTTGTACTCCATTTAAGTACATAACATGCCAGGTTTTTGTGCAAAATTACACTTGAAAATGGACACAGTCAGTTTAGTAATCTGGAGTGTAAAATCTGAAATCTGAGAATGTATGCTCTTCGCGTTTTTACTTTTTTGAAGCAAGTGATTGTTTATTAAGGACCCTAAGAGTCTCTTGTTCTCTGTGTTCTAATTTAAATTATACAAATGAAATAGCCTTTGAGTCACTGATGTAATTTATACTCATGTCATGTGAGTGGTACACAGCCTAATGCTAAATTTGCATAGGCTTTGGATATTTGACACGTTGTAGCCATCAGTAGATTGCTGTTTTTGTTTCTAGATCTGGAGAGTAAGACCTTGCAGGGGATCAAAGGGGAGCTTTCTCTGGAGGGAACCAAGCAATACATCTTACAGAACACAATCATTGACTTCCAGAAACTCACTGACAAGGAGATCCTTAGGATCGTTGGACCACTTGAGGCTGACTTTACTGTCAAAGTAAGACAATCATCTGTTTTTAAAATTACTATTGCATCATCTGTATTTCAAAGAAACTACTGTTTGAAGTGTAAGAGAATAATTTGCCTGAAAGGCATCTAGTCATGCTAATTTGGGTTCATTAAGTATTTCCATGTGTTAAATGATCAGTCTTGGAAAAATAACAAATTTAACAAATACTGTATGCTCCCTGCCTGAACAAGGCTCAAGCTAGATCTTAGGAGAGAGGAGGTATGCAGTACTATGGATGGTTATGAGTTTCTCTTATCATGTTGAAGTTCTCTTGCAAACTTGCCCCTAACTCCCTCCAGAAATGAATTAGATTCCTGGCTGACAGCCAGCCGGCAATTATTACACCTCTGCTTTTACCCAGTTTAAGTAGCTCCCTAGATTAATGTGCTGGCTGTCATACACTTAATGGAATAGCCGATTTGAAACGAAGCAGCCAACAGTTAGAAAATGCCAGTAAAAACAATTCTCTCCCTCCTAAAATTCATCCAAAATAACACAATAAATAGGAATGTCGGAGACAGAAATCTGAGAAGCTGTAAATGCCTAATTTTCTAATTTGATACCAGGAAGATGGCCAGTTCACATCACAATTTTTGGGAAAGCTGAGACAAGGGGAATAAAAAGTCATTAAAACAAGCCAGACAGTGATTGCACTTTAAATAAATGTGTGAATTGTTCAGTTCCTCTTACCCATTCTCCAAAAATCATGCATTGTTTTCACTATTCATTCCTGGAAATCATTTTATGTAAACTGTATAAATATTTGAAACTGTATTTCCCATCTAATTGACATAAGATGCAGCTCTGTACGCCAGTCTTCAGTGTACTGTTTCTGGCACTAAACAGCTCAAACGCGCATTGAAAATGACTTTGAAATCTCTTTGATGGGTTGAATTTCATTGTTCTCAACCAATAAATGATTAAGGTCCAAAAAGTTTCAAACCAGTTGTGACATAACCCATCTGGGGCTAAAAAGGAGTCCGAGAGGAAGCTTAAGGATTTGAGTGGGAGGTTGGGCCAGCGTATGGTTTCAATAAATGGCTTTATTAGTGGATGAGGTTTTAGAGATGGTGGGTGTTTTACCCAGCTCCAGGCCTGACTCAGTAAGGATGTATGGGGAGTGATATCTTACCAATCGATGAAACACTTTTGTCACCACTAAAGAATGTGACAGGTCTTGGAAGTTTATTTAGGCAAGGCTAGGTCTTGAACTAGAAAAGGGAGAACAGAGCTCTCTGGATATTTGAGTATTTGCACTATTGTGCTTTTCGAAGTGTCTAGGAGGTGAAGACAAACCTTATGAGATCCTCAGAGAGTGTGACAGTGTTAGCCTGAACCTATTTAGTACATGATTCACTGGCAACTTGGTGTATGAATTAAACACTGTTAACTAAAGTTAAATTAATGCCAGGTGTATTTATCAGAGACTCGTGGCATTGTAACCACAACCATTAGAGTGCTCCGTAAAGGGAAAGTGTACTTCAAATGCATGAGTGTGTATAGAGCAGGGGTCCTGCTGGCTAGGTGCCGAATCTTCATGAGCATTAGTCAAAGCACCGGCACGTCCATAATCCCCCTCAGCGATAGTTTGATTGGCTCAGTCTTTTGATTGATGACAGTCAGCCTTAAGACAATACTAGCTTTGTAATGTCTGATCAAAAAGTAATGCGTCAAAAGAATATTTTGAAAAATATCCATAAAGTATATCTGCTGTATATATGCTGGTCTGTATATTGTTTGTGTAGCTGACCTTGCTGTATACATCATTATTAACACAATGCTGAATACTGCTATTCATGCTATGCAGAGGGGCAGTGTAGCTCAGTGGTTAAGAGGTTGGACTACTGACCAGAAGTTTGTGAGTTCACTACAGCCACTGTTGGACCCTTGAGCAAGGCCCTTAACCCTTAACTGCTCAGTTGTGTAAATGAGATAAATGTAAGTCTCTCTGGATAAGTGTGTCTGCGAAATGCCATGAGTGTAAATGTAAGTGTGTCTATACCATAGTTTTTTTCCTCTTTCTATGTCCCCAGTGACTTCTTTTCTCCAAAGTCCAGTTAGATTAAACAAAAAGAATGAGTCTTTAAGATTCAAGGTGCTTGCTCCTACAGATTGTTCCAGAACAAGCGTAAATATGGTGGTGAGCCTCCTCTCCCATAGTCATTAGCCTACACAGTTAAAGAAATGCTATTCAGCTCATCACAACTAAGTGGATTCAGAATAACTGCATATAACTGCAGTTTTTCTGAAGTAATAACTGCATAAAGGAATACCTTGTCTGTTTTTGGCACAAATTGAAGGCATTCATCTGTAATTGCATTCTGAAAATGTAGAAGGTTAAATAATGGTTTAAAATTTTATAGTCAATGAATGAATGAAATTGTTATTTCTTAAGAACTGATGTCATGATTGTACAGGTGTTAGACAATGAAACTGAAACACCTGTCATTTTAGTGTGGGAGGTTTCATGGCTAAACTGGACCAGCCTGGTGGCCA
>JAOVYV010000042.1:12982915-12993356 GCA_025674545.1 Hassar affinis | reverse complement strand
CTAAACCTTGTGGAAAGCCTTCCCAGAAGAGTTGAAGCTGTTATAGCTGCAAAGGGTGGGCCGACATCATATTAAACTCTATGGATTAAGAATGGGATGTCACTCAAGTTCCTATGCACATGGAGGCAGATGAGCGAATACTTTTGGCAATATAGTGTATATATAGTCCATATGCAGTATATGGCCAAAAGTTTGGACACCTGACCATGACATCTGTATGTTCTTGTTTATTATCCCATTCCAGATTTAGTCCCCCTTTGCTATTACAGTAATCTCCATTCTTTTGGAGAACTTTCCACTATTTGTGCTTATTCAGCCACATTAAGAGAATTAGTGAGGTCAGGCACTGATGTTGGGTGAGGACTGGGACCCTGTCAGTGTTACAGTTAATCATAAAGATTTTCAGTGGGGTTTTCACTTTCTGTAGTTCTAAAGGCTTCCATAAAGAGAAATGTAAGATCATTGACTCAGGGTTCAGGTCATATGATCAACTTGGCCAGTCAAGAATATTCCATACTTTGACTATAAATTAAAGTTTATTAGTGTCTTTTGGGTTTTCATCCTGTTGCAAGGTAAAGTGCTGTTGACTGGCTTTTGGGACTTTTAGCAGTTCAGTTGCTTTTGTACACTTCAGAGTTCATCCTGCACTGCAGTCATCAGTCATAACATTAATAAAGACCAGTGAACAATTCCACTAGCATCTATCTTTGCCTATGCTGTGATGTTTTACAGATGTTGTGCTTATGCCTTAGACCCTGAACAGATCCATTTATCTATATAGTTTCTTCCATGCATGTCTTCAATATACGTTAATCTTGATTTTTATCTGTCAATATGACTATACACCACAACTCTAAATGCTTTCTCATGTAACTTTCAGCAATATGACTGTTCTTAAAGCTTAAGAGTGGTTTATATTTTTAGAGGAACTCCCTGAGGACATTCTTTGGCACATCTACCTGTGCATACATTTTTGTATGAGTCTTGATCCATTTTATATTTTTGGATCATGATAGAAAGAATTATTTAGTCATTTGTGACTATCGTACTCTCTGTGTCTAGTTTTCTAGATTGTTCATTCTCATTGTGTGTTAGCTACAAGGATGTTTGTAATCGGGAAATAGAATCAGCTGAATTCATTAGAAAATATTACAGGCAGATATAAACAAATAATATTTGCCCAAGCAAGATTTAAAAAATGCAACCCTGCATCCAACTGTAGTTTACACCAGTTATAAATCTCCAGTGATGTAGCTGAGGTTGAGGAACTGTCAGAGCCATAATACACAGATCATGCTGACAGTGCTGCTATTTCTTATTCATTTTTTATTTAATTCTTAGATTTTTCAGTCACAAAGTCGGCACAACCACAATACAAGCCACAAATACCATTAATTCTAGTCTTTTTTGTTAGCTCTCATATACACTCATATACACAGACCTGATGAGCCAAACTGGTACCTATGCAAAATATGTAGCCACCGATGCACATCATTGACTGCATCTGCCAGTATATAAAGCAATAGGCATCTATCGAAGACATGGATTTGTTTCACATGCAACACTGCCACAAGTAACATCGGAATTTGATGCTGGGGCCTCAACAAACATCAGAGTGAGGACTGTGCAATGTTCCCTTCAAGGACCCATGGGGGACCTACCACATATTAACTGCTATACCAGTTTTTTTGATAGTTCATTATATAATAACTGTGCTATAACCATATGCCATACAAGAAGCAGCTAAACTGTCAACTGTCTAAGTCTTATTGGTGTGAAGAATGAGTAGACTATGTGCAAGAATAGCTATAATTCCAAAAGATTAATTTTATGAAGACCTGCATATGCTCATATTAACTATTTGACTTAATAGTCCTTTTCAAATATAACTAAAACAAGTGGAAATTGTGGAAACAGCCTCCACCAAACATGATCCTCATGTTTACTGTTTGTCTGCTGTTCTTTCTCACGTGTTATTACACAACTATCAAAGGCCAATTTTATTCTTGCAATGTATCTCACTCCATCTCTCTCTCTCTCTCTCTCTCACACACATACATACACACACACACATTTTAAGAGAATGGAGTCCTGTGTAGCATCACACTAACAGCCTCTTTCATGTGGTAGACACAAATTTTTCAACTTGTTATTGATTCTGACACCACTAACCAACTGAAAGCAGAATGAACCATTCATTCATTAGTCTGGGCCTCGCACAACGTCCTGCATGCTTCTACAGACTGTCACCCACTGTGTTTGGATTAGCTGTTACACAATCTGGTGTGTTTTGATGTAGTTTGGTTCACTGAGTGTAATCAAGGGGTGTTTAGATTAAAGCAAAATGAGTCATTTTATGTGCACCACTAATTATCCTTTAGCACTATGTGTGTACGTCTGACCAGAATGTCGTGTGCATGATTGCGATGTGTGTGCACTAAACAGACTTACTCCATCTAGAATCCTGACTCCACCATGGCACACACTCATGCATGTCTGCTTCTGCTTCGACATCACAGCACATAAACACCTTGCGGTGCTTTGTCTTACTTCTCTGACATATACAGATCTATTTTCACTATTTTGGACCTTGTAACTATAAGGTCTTTCTTCCCTGTTTCTGTATCTCTCTTAAGATTCTTATAGTCGAGATTTATGACTTCCTTTCTTAAGGTCAGCCATTTTCTCTCCCTGCTAACTCAATATAAACCCCATCTTGACCTTCTGTAATGATCTCGGTCATATCTCCTCTCTAATATCCTTATAAAGAGACCTTGTTGTAGTTAGATGTGAACTAAATCTCCTTTGTAATTATTGAAAAATTAGTTCCTGTCATGGTAGTTTAGTAAAGCTACAATTACAGTGAGGGAAGTAGCTCCAGGATTACTGTAATGTCTGGCAAGCATCCACGGAATGGTGTAATTATAAGAAAGTATTAATGAACTGTTTTATTGCTTTGATGCCAGTTGCTATAGTGAGTTGCTTGCCCCCCCAAAAAAATCTTCCCACACAGCATGACATAATACATGAAAAATACATCTTAAAATTTCACATGACTTCCATATCTGTATGTCTGACTCTATAGTTGAAATGCATGTAGGTAAGGGTTTGTTCCTAATCCCTTTTGAAATGCCACTCAGTGAGATGATGGATTCACTCAGTTGATGAGAAGTAATATAATACAGGTCTTCTTACTTTTTTATATATATAATTTGTACCTCAGGGATAAAAGAAGCAGTGGTGATCTGTTTGAACAAGCAAACTAGAGAAGCCGCAGAAGAAAGTGAGTGTGTGAGCACACAGCGTCCTCTTCAACTTGTACAGGCCTGCAATACTGAACCTTGTCCCCCCAGGTAAGAACACATACAGGTCAGTGTGTGTGTGTGATCTGATGATCTAGATTTGGTCCATATGTAATAGTAAAAATGGATGAAGGCAAAGTTTTTTGTGTATAAACTAAAAAATACCCATCTGTGGTTAATTTATCGAGAACGAGGCTACGTGAAAATTTGCTCAGACGTTTTCACGTCACGCTAGCAGGTGACATCAAGTACGTCAAGTACACTGCTGTTCCAATTGCAGAATAACCGTACGGCGTCCTTCCATCCTCGGGAGTTTGTACTCGTGAGTCTAACCTACAAGTCTGTACTACCAAGTATAGAAGTCCAAACATGGCATAATTTTGTATTAAGAAATGCCTCATGTGATGTTCATGTGGTGTTCATAGGTATATTTCTAGCACTAATGCATGCTATCATTATCAAGATACCAGTTTAAGTGTGAAAAGACATATTAAAGCATTAAAATCCCTGGAGTTAAAATATTCAATCCCTTTTGTAGTAAGTGAAGTTGCAAATGTAGTGGTCTGCAGCTGGAAAATCTACACAGCCCACCTACACTATGCTTCGCTGTGCTGCATTTCCACACCTCATGTCATAGACATAAAAACCTACAGACCTTCTGCCTTTCTCCAGCTTGTTTTTCCAAGTGTTGCTTTTGTTTTCAAGCACAACAAACTTTGTGTTCTGCTTGTTTCCTTTGGCCACCGGTAGTCCATAACCAAGCCTCAACACCACCTCTAATGCTTCGGTTGCTTTCCTTATAAAAAGGGAATCTGCAGCTTTTCTCCTCCAGCCTAGGGTCAAATCATCGGGCAGACCCAGACTGGCTGCCAGGCCGCAGGGGTGTCCTGCTGGGATTGAGCTAAACCGCTGGTGGTCTTGGTGTATTGGAGGCGCTTACTCTATTCCCGCTTCAGCTGTTGCCACCATCAGAGTTAAAGAGGTGGCCCTTGGGTCAAAGGCACCAGTGAGATTGTAATGTCCTCAGTGCTGTGACTCTGTGGATATTTGATCACATCCATGGGAACCTCATGAAGCTCATTGAACCATATTCTTGAACCTCATGGCCTGATTCTGTGAGCATATACAGAATATCCTTCGAAAACGTGACTCAATTTGTGAACAATTGACAAAATATGTAAAGAAAGCACGCAAACTAATTAAATCTGTTTAGCATTAAAGTCATTTTGAAATTTGGACTTGCCTACACAGAAGATTTTTTCCCCTTTATCTTTATTTAATTACACATTTTAGTATAATAGGGAAAACTTTTGAAAGTATGAAATAACACGGTTATACTACTGTGAAATTATTGTGTATTACAAGTAGTTTTGCACACCTTTGGCATTTTCTCTCCCTGCTTCATGAGGAGCCACCTGGGTTGCTTTTCCAGCAAAATTCCCACATATGGTGCATGTTAGTTGGCTAAATGAAAACCACTTGTTGGGTGGAGCACAATTTTGTTTTGTTTTTTAATAAATAAATAAACTTTAGTTTTGAAAATAAATTAATAAAAAGCCATCACATTTAATACATTTGCCTTAGAAACAACATCCAAGAATCATCCTTTAGAACAAAATGAAGAACATGCACATGTTTGCAGTCAGCCCTTTGATTGGTTCTGTATGTCTGTCCAGGTGGGAGCTGGGGGCTTGGAGCTCCTGTTCGGCAACATGTGGTGTCGGCCTCCAGACTCGAGCTGTCACCTGCACACTGAAAGTAAACGCACACAATAATCACACCGAGAGGGTCAAAGATGAGAAGTGCCGGCAGCCCAAGCCCTCCTCTGTGCAGGCCTGTAATCGTTTTGATTGCCCTCCAATGTGGGATCCAAAGCAATGGAGTCAGGTATGACATAAAAACCTTCTGGTCTTGCAGAATTCTCAAAGGGGTGTGGTGAAACAAAATAACAATACCGCATGTTTTAAAAATTCTTGCAACATCTTTTTTAAGGTAACTCCACTTCTAATGATATATATGCCTTGCGCATGATTATTTGGTCAAACTTAACTTGACCCCATAGCAATATCAAGCAGTATATTAATAAAAAACCGTCTTGTTATTTCCCAGTGTGCACTTTATGATAGAAGCTTGGCTTTTTATTTAGGTCATAGCCCCAGCAGCCAATGCAAGGTGAGTTCAATTAGTAGTCTTTGTCTCTGTACAGTGTTCTCATACATGTGGAGGTGGCCATCAGAAAAGGGATGTTATTTGTAAGCAACGAATGGCAGATGGAAGTGTACTGGAGTTACCTGAAACCTTCTGTCTCACTGCAAGTTTGCCCACAATGCAGCCTTGTGGTCAAACTGACTGCCCTGCTCAGTGGGTCTTCTCAAATTGGACACAGGTCAGAAACATATATTCTCTCATAGAGAAACTGATCTCATGTTCCTGGTCAGGTTTCAAAATTCTGTCAACCATATTATTACTGTTCATACTTTTCGTGCAGCTACACGGTTCATGATGTTTTATTGTGTGTTTTGTGTACTGAATGTCACACTTAAATGCTCTTGGCAAAGTTATCGCTTAATAAATTGTTACGGTTTTACGGTGACTTCTCTGACCTCACCAAGGTTATGTTACCTTAATATTAAGCATAGCTTTATACTCCATTTTGCAGTTTTCTGTCACACTCACTTGACAGAAAATTGTGTGAATGTTGCACTAGGAAATGTTACGTTATAGTGATCAGGGATGAAACAGTTATCGGTTTTACAGTAAAGCATAGCCAAATTCCCCATTACCATATACAAATATTACCATTTCAGATTTTTATTATCATTAAAACCATGGTTGATGACTGTGCTTAAAAAACCCTGATCCTATCCAAAAAGCTGGATTGGCCATCTTAAGGGAGGAAAAAATATGATGGGATAGAAATTTTGGTTGCTTAATATGTATATGTTTGTTTAACTGGATTGCGGAGTGTGTAAATAATATTTTGTTCTAAGGGTCATACATCATATTTTAGGCGAACCGTATCATTAGATTTCATGAATATTTTTTCAGCTTTGAGCATGTGTTTGCAATGTGTGCCTTGCGCACATCCTACACTTCCAGCTTTTGAGTTATGGTCATATGAATAGCCACAAGGTTCAAAGTAGTTCTTTCTCTGCTAGAGCTGATATGGATGGGGAAAAGGGACAAATTAGTTCTTTTGATCATAGCACCCATATGAATGGTCAGAAGGGTCCAATAAGCCCAGGATATAACATTATGCATGGAATATGTAATAATTAGGCTGTATGTGATATTACATTTTCATGCCATTTCACTTCTATTTGTGATGTACATGGAGCTGCTTCTTTGGGAATGCTTGCAGCCATTGATGAACAAGCACACAGTTCATGCCAGGGTTAGCATAACAGTTCCTGGCCACAAGTTATCTATAGCAGAGATTCTGATCACGGTCATCTGTACACAGTGAATGACTATGCTTAACTGCTGCTTGTCCAGTGTTCAGCAACCTGTGGAGAAGGGACCCAGAGGTTGCTCATGGTGTGCAGGAGGCTGGGCCTGAATGGACAGTACCAAACTCTGATTCCTGACGCCTGCGCTTCTGTTCCAAAGCCCTCGACAGCTCGATCATGCTCCTCTGGACCCTGTGAGAGTAAGGGAACTTTGGCTCAAAGCCAGCTCCTTTTTCAGATTACAAAATTCAACACGCATTAAAACATTCCAACTTGACTGTGATGAATTTGCAATAAGTCTCGGTTAAGACACATGCTGTTATTTATCACTCCATTGTCTAAGACTTATGTATTAAATTGTTTATTTTGTCATTCATATTACGAGCCAGAAAATGTCCTAGAAGGCATCTAAATATGTTATTCATTAGGCTTTTTAAAATAAGGGAGTAGATAGCAGGGGACTTGTTTAACGTACAAGAAGTGGGAGCACTAAGGGAGCAACAGGAGAAAATCCAGTGGGCCGATAGAGAAATTGTAGGATAACGGTGCCAGAGAATTCTCTTTGCTCTTTGCTCCAACAAAACCTTTGGGTTATATGCCTCCTTTTAAATTTAGTCAGTGAATCAGCAGATTTTATTGCAGTAATGGGACCTACATGTTTTGTTTACAGAGACTTTCAAGCCAGTAGCTGCAAAACCAGATCCTGCTATTTTGACCCAGAGGAAGGTCTACATTCAGTGGAAGAAAGGCCCAAAACTGCATTTTCTTGTCGGAGGATATGCTTACTTACTTCCATGGACCTCAATCGTGCTGAGTTGCCCAACTCGTCATTTTCGTAAAGGTCATGTTCGTTGGTTAAAAGATGGAAAACCACCGTTACTACTACCCCATGTTTCTATATCTCATATGGGTTACATCAAGATCCAGCAGATCCGTGCCTCAGACGCAGGGGTGTATACTTGTGTTGCTGGCCAGGCACAGGAAAATTTTGTCCTCAAACTTCTTGGAAGCAAGAAGACGAAGGTGTCGGTTCCAGAAGCTGATGTCTGGACAGCAGATGGTGGCAAAAACTCAGCAAAGACTTACCAAATATCATCTAAAGAGAAAGAGGTTCTCACTTTTAATCGCTATGACGTTGTCGTGCAGCACTTGCTTAATTTAAAGTCTTTGTCCCTGGAGACATATGTCTCTAAAGAACTGCTGGATGAAGATGCATTATTTGATTCTCAGAGCCCTCAGGTGCTGGTGGCAGACATGGAAAAACTTGATCAAATAAACCGTAACTTATCTGGTGGCCTCCAGGGCACACAAAAGGATGAACTTATTTCTCAGCTGTTAGAGGAACTAACCAAGAATACTGGTGAAAACAATGATTCCACGTTACAAGCCCATGAGAAACAAGAATTCACAACTCCAGAGTACATTTCTCGAGGAAATGATATAAAACTGGCATCTCAGTCCACCAGACAATGGAAAGGACCTCTCAGAAGCCCAGTCATTGTACAGAAATTTTCAAGAGTCTACAAGACCCCTCATGAAATAGTGACCAGTGCTGGTAGTTTTGTTGTGGTTCCAAGGCAGGCCATGAGGTTGGAGCTTAAATGTGAAGTTCAGGGTAACCCAAAGCCAATAATCGTTTGGACAAAAGAGGGGATGGAGTTAAAAAATAGCAGCAGGTAAGAGTAGACATTGCATGATTTTGATCAAAAATTAGTATCAAAACCCATTTTCACTGCAAGCACATTTTGACAGTCTATTTTTGTGTTGCTTACAGTAGTTTTGTTTTTCTGTATCGTGGCAGAGTAGGCCTGATGCCAGACAGTTCCCTGTACATTGAAGTCCCCAAGGAGACTGACTTTGGATTTTACACATGCCGTGCTACAAATCATCTGGGGTCCACTTCACTGTCATTTCAAGTGCAAAAAGCAGGTAATAGAGATTACCCTCCACCTACATCTTTTCATGGGAGCAAGTTTTGTTCAAAATGAATGAATTTGTGATGTGATGTCTGATTGAAACGTATTGCTCATTAGCTTCAACAGGTAGTAAAAATTTAGATGATTTGAGTCAAATATTATCCACACTCTGGCTGTTGAATTTATTTTAATCAACTTTGATAAAATACAAATACATCATTTTTCGACATAATCTCCCTGCTTTTTAATACACTTTGTCCATCTATCAACAAACTTTTGTATTCCCTCATTAAAAATGTTTTAGGCTGAGCTGTGAGCTACAAATGCACCTCTGTCTTCACCTCTTCATCAGACATGAATCTTCATCTTTGTAGGACTTCCTTCAGGGAACCAAACAGATTATAGTCCAATGGGACAAGATCAGGACTATAGGAAGGATGCTTTAATACCTCAAAATGAAATTTTTGAAGAGTGTCGACATATCACTTGTGGTGTGCAGACGTGCATTGTACTGTAACACCACAACGCCCTTGGACAGTAGTCTTCTCTGTTTTGTCCAAATTTTAGACTTCAGCTCTTCAATGAACATCTCACTGTAATGAGCACTGTTGATTGTTGAACCTTTTTCCTGATAATGTTCCAATACTGGCCCTTGAGAATCCCAGAAAACAATAAGCATCAATTTTCCAGCTGATGGTTGACTTTAGAACATTTTCTTGGTCAGCGATTGAGGATGTTTCCATTCAGTACTCTGCTGTTTACTCTCAGGCTTGTAGTGGAAGTTTTAATATAACCGGGCTGCGGATAATTTTTGGCTCACCCTCATATTTACCATTTGATTAAAAGGTCATTTCTAATAAATGGTTTAATCTCTAGTGAAATTCCTGAACATACAAGACTCATTTAGAAATATAGTTCACAGACAGATACATGACAATGTTTACTGCATGCATACACTGATCCTGAATACAAGCTGATGGTTAGGAGGAATATCTTAATTTCCTGTCCGCATAAACAAGTAACTTACTCTAACTCCTTTATAATGTGTCAGTGCCAGTACTGGTAGTGACATGGAGTGGAGGTCAGCCATGAGCCATGTCAACTTTGTGATTACTTACCGACCCTGTAGGCACAGAGAACAAAGCACCACCATTCCAGTTGTGCTGGACTTTCTCCCAGCATCCGTCAACAATTAGAAGATCCAGAAAGCATTTCAAAATAAATTAGGGTAGTGTACCCTCTAGTAGAGTGGATAAGAGGCAATGTAACTGTGAATTGGGCTCAACATTCTTACTGGTAAAACATCTGTCATGAAAACTATTGGAAAGTCTTTAGTTCAAATGATCTTAATGATATACTGATGGCAGAGCTACTTTATTTGAAACACAGTGGAAGAGGAACAGTCTGCTTAAAGATATTGTATAGAGTTTATTCAGATGTATTCCTTAAAACCAGGAGAAATGTGACCACTCACAATTTATACATACTGTACGTAATTAATGAGCTTGAAATTATAATTTTTTTTTACTGTTCTAGGTAGACCAATGCCATTGACATTAATTGTTATGTGGGACAGGGAAAATTGGACCCAAGTGCAGGTAAACCTGGGCGATAGGGGGTGAAGATAGGAAAAATAAAGAGGAAATGGAGTTAAATAAATATATATTTATAAATAAAGGGAAAATAAATAATATGATAAATATACAGGTGTTAGACAATGAAACTGAAACACCTGTCATTTTAGTGTGGGAGGTTTCATGGCTAAATTGGACCA